>CAUYPK010077242.1:0-38418 GCA_963574355.1 Loris lydekkerianus | reverse complement strand
CGGCTCTTTGCCTCTTATCATTATTTTGTATACTGTGGCTCTTTGCCAAGTTTGGATTTTGTTATGCTACTTCTGAGGAGGGACCTCTGAGGAGCGATCTCCGAGCGGGACCTCTGAGGAGCGATCTCCGAGCGCGTAGTCGAACTTGTTCGCCACCCCTGGCTAGATGCTCTCCCCTTTCCCTCCACTTGGATCAGAAATAGCTGGGGTATGGTTCTTGGGCCTCCCATGGGTGCCAGGCCTGCTCCTCACAGTGCTCCTCGGTCTCCCTTTGCTTGTCAACCTGTGTACATGCCAGTGCAGGAAATAAAGGACCTCTGTGCTAATGTGGCCCGGTCTCCAGCTGTCTTTCTTGGGGAGTGTATGCATGTGTGTACACATCGGTGCACTCTGCAGTCCACAGATACTGAGCAGCTGACACTCAATAGCAGTCTGATATTGAGTGATGTGCCAGGGACATAATTGCGTCAGCAACCCTGTGGGGTGGTGGGTGATATCAGCATTTGTCAAGTGGTGAAACCGAGGCCCAGGCAGGCTGAGTGACCCTGCTAATGGTCTAACAGCTGGTATGGAGCTGTGATTCAAACACATGTCCTTGGGGCCCATGCAGCTCTCTTTCCTGAGCCTTTCTGCCCCAGGGACTCTGACCTTGACTGTGCAGGGTAAAGCAGGAGTGAGAGTCACCCATGGTCTTAGGTTGAGGTCCTCTGGAGGCCGACCTGGAACAGGGTTTGATAACGTGTACGGCTGGCCCTCGGCATCTGAGAGTTCCGCATCTGTGGATTCAACCAACCACAGATCCAAAATATTTGGAATAAAATAAAATATAATGACACACCATGATACAAATGCAGACAATATAGCATAACAAGCATTTACATTGTATTAGGTATTATAAGTGATCTAGGAATGTTTTAAAGTATACAGGAGGATGTGCATGGGTTATATACAAAAATACTATGCCATTTTATATCAGAGACTTGAGCATCCATGAATTTCGTTATCCAAGGAGGGTTTTGGAACCAATACAGTGGGATGACTAATTTATCTGGAAGGTGATCCCAGGAAGCACTCCTTTAGGTGGAGTGGGGAAGTGAGAATAGAAGGAAGCTAGTGAGAGGAAGTTTTAGGCAACTGGGGCTCAGTCCCACTGGTGAGCTCTGGGGAAAAGTGTAGCTCTTTACAACTCACAGTATGGTCTGTGGACCAAGGTCATTACTCAGAAATGCAGAATCTCAGGTCCCAACCCAGAACTATGGAACTGGAATCTGCTTGTTACCACGGTGCCAAGGTAACTCACCTGCATCTTATAGTTTGGGACACACATCTTAGTTACCCCACCTGAGGGGGGGGGAAGCTGGGGCACGAATCTTCCATACTTCTGGCTGTTCAAATGCTTGTCCTCTGCCACTGGACTGAGTGGAACTGGTGCTTACAGCAGGACATGGTCAGCACATGCAGCTGTGGTGAGCGCTGAGGACACAGGCAGCACTGGCCCTGTCTGCTGCAGTCTACCCCTTGTGGCATGTGCCAGGGACAAGATTCAGATGCACTCAGGCTTCACATGGCACTGCCTCTGGCCTGGCATTGCTTCTCCAGGGTGATGGCTGGTCACAGTAACCTAACAAAAGACAGCTGGGCACTCTGGGAGGCCAAGGCGGGTGGATTGCTTAAGCTCAGGAGTTCAAGACCAGCCTGAGCAAGAGCGAGACTCCTGTGCCTGGCATGGTGGCTCATGCCTATAATCCTACCACTCGGGGATTGCCTGAACTCATGAGCTCATGAATTCAAGAGCAGCCTGAGCCAGAGCAAGACCACATCTCTAAAAAATAGCCAGATATTATGGAGGGTGCCTGTAGTCCCAGCTACTTGGGAGGCTGAAGCAAGAGGATCACTAGCCCAAGAGTTTGAGGTTGCTGTGAGCTATGACATCATAGCACTCTACCGAGGGCAATAAAGTGAGATTCTGTCTCAAAAAAAAAAAAAAAAAAAAAAGAGTGAGACCCCTGTCTCTACTGAAAATAGAAAAACTAGCCAGGCACCTGTAGCCACAACTACTTGGGAGGCTGAGGAAGAGGATCACTTGAGCCCAAAAGTTTGAGGTTGCTGTGAGCTATGATACAACAGTGGTCTATGGAGGATGACAAAGTGACACTCTCTCAAAAAAAAAAGAAAGAAGAAAAATAGACAGCGGGAAGGTGAATGTGATAGGCCATGGTCCCCACTACTGCAATTGGTCCTGGAGTCCTAAATCACACTTCCATCTCCTCTCTCTGCCATCATTCTATGTTGCCCTCTTCCTTGGCCAGTAGTTAGCCAGCCAAGTTTGCTCTCCTGCTGGGGTGACTTCTTAGACCTTCATTCCTGAGTTCAGTGGTCTGAACTCTGGGTTACAAGGCCCTTGTCAGGTCACGGTCTCTGCAATTTTCTGTTTCAGGTCATCTCAAGGTAGGAAGCACCAAGAGGCACCCAGTGAACTCCTGAGTTCCACACAGAGTCCTCCCTATCATCACACTGAAGTATCCGCCTTGGCACATAGTGGTCAGTAGGTCAGTGACCTCTGGTAGTAACTGACCTTTCTTTCTTTCTTTTTTTGTTTTTTGCAGTTTTTGGCTGGGACTGGGTTTGAACCAGCCACCTCTGGTATTCAGGGCCGGTGTCCTACTCCTTTGAGCTACAGGTGCTGCCCTCTTTCTTTTCTTTTCTTTTCTTTCTTTCTTTCTTTTTTTTTTTGTAGAGATGGTCTCACTTTATCACCCTCGGTAGAGTGCTGTGGTGTCAAAGCTCACAGCAACCTCCAACTCCTGGGCTTAGGTGATTCTTTTGCCTCAACATCCTGAGTAGCTGAGACTATAGGCACCCACCACAACACCTGGCTATTTTTTGGTTGTAGTTTGGCCGGGGCCAGGTTTGAACCCGCCACCCTCGGTATATGGGGTCAGTGCCCTATCCACTGAGCCACAGGTGCTGCCCGTAACTGACCTTTCTTTGCCTGTGGGTTCCTGGCATGAAGAGCCAAAAATGGCCAGGTGACAGCTGTAACTGGATTTAGAGGAATTTTTTTTTTTTTTTTGAGACAGAGTCTTGTTACATCGCCCTTGGTAGAGTGCCGTAGCATCACAGCTTACAGCAACCTCAGATCTTGGGCTTAAGTGATTCTCTTGCCTCAGCCTCCCAAGTAGATGGGACTACAGGTGCCCACCACAATGCCCAGCTATTTTTTGTTGTAGTTGTCATTGTCGTTTAGCAGGCCCAGGCTGGGTTCGAACCTACCAGTCCCTGTGCATGTGGCTGGCACCCTAACTGCTGAGCTACGGGCGCCAAGCCTGTTTTTATATTTTTAAATGGCCATATGAGTACCTACATAACATTCCTGATTTTGTCTCTTTGTCTGCAAAGCCTAAAATATTTTGTATCTGGTCCTTTAAGAAAAGGTTTGCCAGTGCTAGGGGTCTCATTGCCAGATTTGCTAGAGACCACGTAATATCCTGGTCTACCAATGATGGTATTTCTAGCATTGCAGGCTCCGCCAGGTTGTATGGTTCAATCAGCATAGCTTGCTTGTACCACAGCCTGAACCTGCCAAAGGGTTCTTGATCTGGGTACTGCTGGTGGCCTCCTGATTCAGCTAAGTGGGTCGGGGCAGTATTTCCAAGTATGGTAGTGTTGATTCCAAAACTGAAAGAATCTTACCAGACCCTGGGCCTCATAGTAGTAGAAGCTACAGGTTTGCCCTAGACCACTGAGTCCCTAAAATCTTCACCAGTATTCTTGAATATTTGCAGAATTTATGTTCATTTTGGTCCATAGGTGTCTTGTTAGTGCAGCCAGAGTACTTGCCACTTCCCGCTTTCTAGGTCTGAGGAACAAGGTGACGTCAACCAACGAACTGGCGAGGTGCAGATTAACTAGATGATGAAGGTCCCTTTGTACTGTATCATGACAGAGAGCAGGAGGGATAACGTAGACCCATGGATGGCCATGAATGTGCACTGCCATGGGTGCCAGTTAAATGAGAACTGTTTCTGCTCCTTCTTCTGGCCAGCTAGGAATTGAAAATAGAGGGTTCATCAGGTTCACTGCAGCATTCCAGGTATCAGAGGTTGTGTTTATCTCTCGTATCAAAGATACCACGTGGGCACAGCCGCTGCCAGCAGAGCTCCCACCTGCCTGTGTTTGTAGCGGTTCCCATGAAGGCAGTGGTCCAGCTCGCTTTTTCAGGGGTCATGCCTGTGAATTAAATGGTCATGTGAAGGAGTGCATCATCCCTGCATCCTGTGGGTCTTTAAGGATGGCAGTCGTCTTGGCCAATTCACCAGGGATGTGGTATTGCCAGTGTGAGGGAAGCTTCAGGAACTTCTTTTGGCCCTTCCCACCGTGAAGCCTCTTAGTACATGGGGCAGGGAGGAGGGCTCTGCTGGCTGTCAAGCATACCCAACCAAATTATGCACTTTCAGCTCAGAGAAATGATCACAAGGCATGTCCAAAGACCTGCCGGACCTACTGTGAGACAGACACACATAGGACTCCACCTGTCCCCTGGCTTTTGAACATTCCTTCCCTGACATGGGTGGAAGAAAGATGGCATTTGGGGTTCTCTGGCGTGCCAGCTCAGGCCCTGTGTACAATACTTTGAAATATCTGGGTATGGTTCTTTCCCCAGTGTGCAACGACACTGATAAGTGGCTGGTCTCAGAACTGACACAGATTTGGAGTCCAGGCAAGGGATCATGATGTTCCATTTTGACAGCTGACATGGGCCCTTGGCTCATCTGCTCTTGATCTATTTTAGTTGTGAGGTCCAACAATACCCTCGCTGGCCTCCCTTATGTCTCGCTTCTAAGAACACGGTGGTATAAATCATCACCATGAACCCTGTGTGTGCTCGGTGCAGGTAGCACAGTGGTTACGGTGCCGGCCACATACACTGAGGCTGGGGGGTTCAAACCCAGACCAGGCCAGCTAAACAACAATGACAACTGCAACAACAAAAAAAATAGCTGGGCATTGTGGCAGGTGCCTGTAGTCCCAGCTACTTGGGAGGCTGAGGCAAGAGAATCGCTTAAACCCAAGAGTTTGAGGTTGCTGTGAGCTGTGATACTGCAGCACTCTACTGAGGACAACATAGTGAGACTCTGTCTCAAAAAAACAAAAACCCCTATGGCTTAAGGCCTCCCGATTGCCATTTTGATCTTGTTCTAACTATGATACTTAGGCCCACCTTGCCTAATTACCCCTGGGTGGTAAAGGTGCTGCCACCTGGGTTCCCCTGGTATGCATTTTTTTCTCCCCACTGCCACTAAGTAGCCCAGGGCTACAGTACAGCTCCTACATCAACCTGGTCTGGATGTTAGGGGTTGAATTGGGCTCGGTGCATCCCTATTACATTTTGAGGTTCTAACCCCCAGAATGAGACCTTATTTGGGATGAAGGTCATTTTAAATGTGATTAGTTAAAGTGAGGTCATTAGGGTGGGCCCTAATCCAATGTGACCGATGTCTTTACCAAAAGAAGAAATTTGGATATAGACACACAGGGAGAAAGCCACATGAACATGAGGGCTGAGATCTAAAAGGCAAAGAATGCCAAAGATTGCAGCAAACCTCCAGGAGGCAGAGGAGAGACATGAACAGATTCTCCCTCACTACCCTGAGAAGAAACCAACCCTACCAGGTGGCACCTTGATCTCAGATGACCTGGGTGATATGTACCAGCAGAAGCTGGGAGAGCAAATATGACAATGGATTCTGAGGCTGATAGACCAAGGAGGGAGGACTGGAGAATCGTAGGGTGGCTGGATAGGAAGAGTTTACTGTGATGGGGAGCAGTCTCTTATGACTTAGGGTTTAGTGACCTGGAGCCAGTCCTTTCTGTGATGGTTCCTTGAAGTTTGGACAAAACAAAGGTCTCCAGCATTTGTACTGAAGATGCCTACATTGTCTCAGCAGAGTGCAGACAATAAATTTCTGTTTTTAAGCCACCCAGCTGTGGTACTTTGTGAAGGCAGCCTTCGCAAATGAACACAGAAGACAGTTTCTCAACAGGCTCTAGTGTTTCGTCACTAGTACAGTCCTTCTGCTCTCTGGGAAAGGAGTGGTTTTTGAATCCTTCCAGGGAACATGATCCTCTGGTGGGTTCTCTTGTCTTAGTTCCGTTCTAGCATGCCTTTGATCCTTTTCTCAGTACTCTGCTGAGGCAATGTGGGCATTTTTAGTGCAATTGCTGCAGACCCTTGTTTGTTCGGACTTCAAGGAGCCACCCCAGCAAGACAATAGGACTGGCTGCAGGACATTAAATCCTAAGTTTCGGGGGAATGCTCCCCAGACCAGTAACTCTTCCCTACAATTCTCCAGTCTACCCTCTTTGGTCTATCAGCCTCAGAATCCATTCCCATGTATGTTCTCCCAGCTCCTGCTGATCACTGAGATCCTGCAGTATTTTGAGGTGAGAATCCTTTCTTTCCCCCATATGTGGGATGGTGCTTCTCCACCTGCTAAGAGTTGACACTTGGTTTTGGCGTAGAAGCCCTGAAGGAAGTTAGGGTCATATCTTGAGAAGCATCATGTTGTGGAGCATCTGCCTCCAAGAGGTCTTTGCAGTCCCCAGGTATGGGGTAGCTGCTCTCTAGGCAAGGTAGAAACTCTTGTTCTAATCCAAGAGGGTTCAGACAAACCTGGGAGTTGAAGTTTTTTTTTTTTTTTTTTTATACAGGTTTAGTATGTCGCCCTTGGTAGAGTGCTGTGGCGGCTCAGCTCACAGCAACCTCAAAGTCTTAGGCTTAAGCGATTCTCTTGTCTCAGCCTCCCAAGTAGCTGAGACTGCAGGTGCTCACCACAATGCCAGGATACTTTTTATTGCAGCTGTCTATTGTTGTTTAGCTGGCCTGGGCTGGGTTCAAACCTGCCATTCTTGGTGTATCTGGCTGGAGCCATAACCACTGTGCTCTGGGTGCCAAACCAGAGTTGGAGATTCTTAAGGGTACTGGGGGCTGGGCACAGTGGCTCATGCCTGTAATCCTAGCACGCTGGGAGGCTTAGGCAGGTGGATTGCCCTAAGCTCACAGGTTCCAGAGCAGGCTGAGCTAGAGAAAGACCTCATCTCTAAAAATAGCTGGGTGGGCTTGGCACCTTTGGCTTAAGCGGCTAAGGTACCAGCCACATACACCTGAACTGGTGGGTTTGAATCCAGCCTGGGCCTGCCAAACAACAATGATGGCTGCAACCAAAAAATAGCCAGGCATTGTGGCCGGTGCCTGTAGTCCCAGCTTTTTGGGAGGCGGAGGCAAGAGAATTGCTTGAGCTTAAGAGTGTGAGGTTGCTGTGAGGGAAGAGGCCATGGCATTCTACCAAGGGTGACAAAGCAAGATTCTTGTCTTAAAAAGAAAAAGAAAGGGCAGTGCCTGTGGCTCAAAGGGATAGGGCGCCAGTTCCATATGCTGGAGGTGGTCGGTTCAAACCCAGCCTCGGCCAAAAAAAAAAAAAAAGGCCGGGTGGGATGGCTCATGCCAGTAATCCTAGCACTCTGGAGGCCGAGGGGGGTGGATTTCTTGAGCTCACAAATTCGAGACTATCCTGAGCAAAAGTGAGACCCTGTTTCTACTAAAAATAGAAAAACTGAGGCAAGAGGATCACTTGAGCCCGACTTGGAGGTTTCTCTGAACAGTGATGCCATGACACTCTACCCAGGGCCACAGCTTGAGACTGTATCAAAAAAACAAAAAACAAAAAATGAAACAAAAGTGCTGGGTGCTATGGCTCACACCTGTAATCCTAGCACCTTGGGAGGCTGAGGTGGGTAGATCACTTTAGCTCAGGAGTTTGAGATCAGCCTGAGCAAGAGCAAGACTCTGTCTCTCCCAAAAATAGAAAAACTAGCTGGCATTGTGGTAGGAGCATGTCCCACTATTAGGAGGCTGAGGCAAGAGGGTCTCTTGAGCCCAAGAGTTTGATGTTGCTGTGAGCTGTGATTCCATGACACTCTACCCAGAATGACAGAGTGAGATTCTGTCTCAAAAAAAGAAGAAGATGAAGAAGGAGAGGGAGAGGATAAGGAGGAGGAGGAGAAGAAAAAAAAGATTATTAAGGGCATCTCCTCAAATGTCAGATGTCCCACCCAAGGTTTCATGGTCCCCCTCCTTTTGTTCTGGGACTTTATTTTTTTTTTATTTTTTATTTTTTTAGAGACAGAGTCTCACTCAGTTGCCCTGGGTAGAGTGCCGTCCTGTCACAGCTCACAGCAACCTCCAACTCTTGGGCTTAGGCTATTCTCTTGCCTCAGCCTCCTGAGTAGTTGGGATTACAGGTGCCCACCACGGTGCCTGGCTATTTTATTTTATTTTATTTTAGTTTTTGCTATGTTTGGCCGGGTCGAGTTTGAACCTACCACCTCCAGTATATGGGTCCGGGGCCCTACTCCTTTGAGCCACAGGTGTCACCCCTATTTTTTTGTTGCAGTTTGGCTGGGGCCGGGCTTGAACGCGCCACCCTCAGCATATGGGGCCCGTGCCCTACTCACTGAGCCACACGCACCGCCCTTGTTCTAGGTCTTTAGCAGAGGAGACTTGCTGCAGTTCTGATTTCAGCCTCTTTTGTTACCCAGCACTTTTACGGTCAGATCTTGGGCTTGATTTTCAGCATAGTCTTCCTTTGCCGCAATGGGCAGTGTATGACTTTCATGTCATAATCTTAAGTTGATAGTTAGCCGGCCTGAACATAACATTTTTCCTTCAGGAATTCTCTGATGATTAACAATAACCAACCAGCTCTGCAGTCCTTATATTAATAATTATCATTGCTCTAATCTCTCAAATGCTGAAGTAATTGCATAAGCTTGTGCCTCCTCTTCTACCTGGTTCCCATCCTAATTCACTATAGGTGAGAGTCTTAGTAATTGTGATGCTACAGCACTCCAGGGGTTATCAGCACCTCACTTAACACCCACAATGGGGTCTGGCAAGCAAAGCATCAAATTCCAGAATCCCATCACAAGGGTCTGCTTTCTACAACTCCTTCTGGTACTATTTTGAATTTTCCTAGGGGTAGACTTGAAGACAAGGATTTTTTGAGTGCAGGTAGTTTATTTGGGTGGTAATCTCAAGGAACATCAGTAGGAGAGTCAGAATGTAAGATAGGGAAGGAAAGGAAGCTAAAAACGAATAACATTAGCTGGGAACAGTGGTGGATGCTTGTAGACCCACCTACTTGGGAGATTAAGATAGGAGGATGGCTTTGGCTTAGGAGCTTGAGACCAGCCTGGGCAACAAAGCAAGACTTTGTCTCTGAAAAAGAAAAGAAAGAATGTTATTGAGGAGATTATTGCCCTGGAACTCTGGGAGACAGCAGACTGTACCTTAGCATTATCCCACTCAAGGATTGGGGAGCTGGGGTGTTTACCTGTCATTTGTCCTTGTTGGAGATGTGCTTCTGGAGGCATTTAATGCCCTCCCCCCAATATTTCCAGCCTACCTTACACTCAGGCTAAAAAAAAGCCTTGAAGGAAACTGGAATTCATCACTCCAAAAATGCCACTTCAGCATTGTTATTATTATTATTATTATTATTATTATTATTTTGATACAGAGTCTCACTTTGTTACCCTCGGTAGAGTGCTGTGCATCACAGCTCACAGCAACCTCAAACTCTTGGGCTTAAGTGATTCTCTTGCCTCAGCCTCCCAAGTAGCTGGGACTATAGGCGCCTGCCACAACGGCCGGCTATTGGCATAAGGATTATTTAATTTATTTATTGTTTTTTTTAGAGACAGAGTCTCGCTTTGTCACCCTTGGTAGAGTGCTATGGTGTCACAGCTCACAGCAATCTCCAGCTCTTGAGCTTAGGTGATTCTCTTGCCTCAGCCTCCTGAGTAGCTGGGACCACAGGCGCCCGCCACAACGCCTGGCTATTTTTTTTTTGTTGTTGTTGCAGTTTGGCTGGGGCTGGGTTTGAACCCACCACCCTCGGTATATGGGGCCGGTACCCTCCTCCCTGAGCCACAGGCGCCACCCAGCATTAGGATTATTTTAAGCTGAAGGCAGCTGATTAGAATCAGATACAAGAATAGCTCCCTGCCCTTCCTCTATTTTTCTAAAAGCAGGACATACATTTCCAAAGTATCAAACAGAAAGAGGGATAAACTCACAATCCATAATTGCCCCTTTAAAGAAAAACTCACAGCACACTGCCCTTTTGTTTTGTTTGATTAAATACCTGGACTCAATTCATTGTCTTCAAACTTAACTTGATATATCTGAGTTCATTTTCACAGTCTTGAAAAGTCCTAAGCAGATGGCAGGGGTACAAGCACTTGGCAGCAATTCCTGCCAGCCCACATTTCAAGGATTCTGAACAGCTGGCCTCATAGAGAAGAAAAAATGAAAGCAGAGGCAGCAACTTTATGGCTATATTTACTATCAGTAGGCAGAAATCACTTTTTTCTTTCTCTTTCTCCCCCAAATAAAACCCTAAAACCCCCTACCTTTTCTGTGCTGACATCTTTCCTTCTCTTATGTCGGGCCCTTCTCTCCTTTGGGAAGTAAAATAAACTTTCTTTCTTTAAAACTATTCTAAGGTTGGCTCGGTGCCTGTGGCTCAAGTGGCTAAGGTGCCAGCCACGTACACCTGAGCTGGAGGGTTCGAATCCAGCCTGGCCTGCCAAACAATGATGATGGCTGCAACCAAAAAATAGCCAGGCATTGTGGCGGATGTCTGTAGTCCCAGCTACTTGGGAGGCAGAGGCAGGAGAATTGCTTGAGCCTAGGAGTTGGAGGTTGCTGTGAGCTGTAATGCCACGGCACTCTACCCAGGGCGACAGCTTGAGGCTGTCTCAAAAAAAAAAAAACCAAAACAAAACAAAAAACTATTCTAGGGTTGGGTTTGGTGTTTCACGCCTGTAATCCCAGCACTCTGGGAGGTTGAGGTGGGTGGATCACCTGAGCTCAAGAGTTTGAGACCAGCCTGAACTAGAGTGAGACCCCATCTCAAATAATAGCTGGACTTTGTGACAGGTGCCTATAGTCCCAGGTACTTGGGAGGCTGAGGCAAGAGGATCTTTTGAGCCCAAGAGTTTGAGGTTCCTATGAGCTATGATGCCACAGCACCCTACCAAGAGTGACAAACTAAGACCCTGTCTCAAAAACAAAAAACAAAAACCTGAGAAACCCCAAAAGCCCAAACAAAAGACAATTCTAATCTTTTTTATTTTTTCCAGTTTTGGCCACGGCTGGGTTTGAACCCACTACCTCCAGTATATGGGGTCGGCACCCTACTCCTTGAGCCACAGGCACCGCCCCAACAATTCTAATCTTTAAGGTAAAATGAACTTTCTACTCCATGCTGTTTCAATCCTTATGTGAGAAATATTTTTCAGCCTGTGTACAAATTTACACACTAAAAGTACTCCTCTTCCATACTTTACCAGGAAAGACAACTTAGGCCCTCATCAGCTTGGAGATGGCACCAGGGAAATCTGCAGAACCAACTTTACTAACCAACTTTATGTACCATTAGTTTCCCATATACATGTTGCTTTCCCATAATTAGCCACTCTTGAAAGTGTAAAACTGCTTTTCTTTCTCCTGTCACTTCTCTACGAATTTACTGTTCTTTGGCTCGGAGCCCATAGCACAGTGGTTACAACGCCAGCCACATACACCGAGGGTGGTGGGTTTGAACCCGGCCTGGGGCAGCTAAACAACAATAGATAACTGCAACAAAAAAATAGCTGGGCATTGTGGCAGGCACCTGTAGTCCCAGCTACTTGGGAGGCTGACGCAAGAGAATCACTTAAGCCCAAGAGTTGGCGGTTGGTGTGAGATGTGATACCATGGCACTCTATTGAGGATGACATAGTGAAACTCTGTCTCAGAAACAAACAAAAAATTTACTGTCCTTTGCCAAAGATGCTACATGAGTCTGAAATCTAAGCCGCCTTTCTGAGTTACTCATCTCTGCTACTCCATGTGTTAAATATGTGATACAGGGCAGTGCCTGTGGCTCAGTGGGCAGGGCGCCAGCCCCATATACCTAGGGTGGCAAGTTCAAACCCAGCCCTGGCCAAACTGCAACAAAAAAATAGCCAGGCGTTGTGGTTGGCGCCTGTAGTCCCAGCTACTCAGGAGGCGGAGGCAAGAGAATCACCTAAGCTCAGGAGTTGGAGGTTGCTGTGAGCTGTGATGCCAAGGCACTCTACTGAGGGTGATAAAGTGAGAGTCTGTCTCTTAAAAAAAAAAAAAAAAAAGAAAAGAAAAGAAAAGAAAATAGCCGGTTAAGCCCAGGAATTGGAAGTTGCTGTGAGCTGTGATGCAATGGCACTCCACCAAGGGCAATCAATAAAGTGAGCCTCTGTCTCTACAAAAGAAAAAAAAAAAGTGTGGTAAACTTGTGAATAAGCGTGTTTGCTTTTCTCTTGTCAGCTGTCTTTTATCACAGATCCCCACCATGAACCCAAGACGAGTAGAGAAAAAAATTTTCCTTCCTTCCAGTCCTCAGGTGGAGAGTTGCTCCTGCATGTGGCATGGCTGTGAATGGGCACAAGAACAATGAGGGAACAGGGGAGGGACACCTGCAGGTGCCTGTGCCAGTCACTCACCTGTCCATTTGTAAATATTTGTTGGGTTCCCCCTGTCCTTGTCACTGAGGGATACAGCAGGGAAGAGGGACATGCAGTCCCCACGCTCACAAAGTTTCCTGTTCTGCTGGTGCGGTAGACAATAAACAGAAAAAAACCCACCAACTGTAGATTGTGAAATGTGATCTCAAGAAAATATTATGCTCTTGTGAGACAAAGTAACAAACGTCAAGCCGTGTTTGCTTGCTGCTTGCCAACACAATTTCACAAGCCCCTGACTCCTGACAATGTGCAGGATAGAGCACGTGGCCCCCACATCTCTTGCCTTACTCACTGTATTTTTTAAAAGATAAATGATGCTAGTCCTTGCCTTTTTCTACGCATAAGATCACCTCGGCCAGGGCTAGTGCTTATGCCTCTGTCATTATAACCCAGTATGTTCTTATATCTAGAGGGTGATGTGATTCTGCTGCAGTGTGACTTCTGAGTGAGTTTGCTGTGATTCTGGCATACTGAGTCCCTGTCCTGTCCCTATCAAAGCAATGGGCCGAGATACTGTGCTGTCTGACAGACCTGCTCCCGGCCTGTAGGTCTTGGGTTACAGTCCTCAGTAAGACTTTTGAACAAAACCAACTTTAATTCTTCCTTCCTTTCTTTCTTTTTTTTTAAGACAGAGTCTCACTATGTTGCCCTTGGTAGAGTGAGGCGACATCACAGCTCACAGCAACCTCAAACTCTTGGGCTTAAGAGATTCTCTTGCCTCAGCCTCCCAAGTAGCTGGGACTACAGGCACTGGCACAACGTCCAGCTTTTTTTTGTTGCAGTTGTCCTTGTTGTTTAGCTGGCCCAGGCTGGGTTTGAACCCGCCAGCCTTGGTGTATGTGGCTGGCGCCGTAAACACTGTGCTATGGCCCCTAGCCCTTCCTTTCCTTCTTTCCTCCCTCCCTTCTTCCCTTCCTTTATTTCTTCCTTCCTTCTCTGAGACAGAGTAATTTTAATTCTTTAAAGAGCTTGAATTTGGTTTTTCTTTAGTTGACACTGTAGTAGAGAATAATAGAGTCTGTGTTTTTTTAATTTTTTTTTTGCAGTTTTTGGCCAGGGCTGGGTTTGAATCTGCCTCCTCTGGCATATGGGGCTGGAGCCCTACTCTGTTGAGCCACAGGCACCACCCAGAGTCTGTGTTTTTATCATTTAAAAAGCCTTCTCAGGCTTGGAGCCTGTGGCTCAATTGGCTAAGGTGCCAGCCACATACACCTGAGCTTGTGGGTTCGAATCCAGCCCAGGCCCGCCAAACAACAATGACAGCCGCAACAACAACAACAACAAAAAGCCAGCTGTTGTGGTGGGCGCTTGTAGTCCCAGCTACTTGGGAGGTGGAGGCAGGAGAATCACTTGAGCCCAAGAGTTTGAGGTTGCTATGAGAGTGCTGTGGCATCATAGCACTCTACCCAGGATGACAGCTTGAGGCTCTGTCTCAAAACAAAACAAAACAAAACAAAACAAAACAAAACAAAACAAACAAAAGCCTTTTCTGTCTACAGACCCTAACATCTATTTTTCCATCCACACATGTGGGTGCTTCTTCAGTGCAATGCTCTGGGGATCCCAAGAAGAGTTAGCCATGGTCCCTGCTTCAACCCTACCTCCAACCCAATCCCGCTCCCCTGCCCCATGGCACATGACACAATCCATTGATCCATTAAAACTAGTTTTATTTTTAATTTTTATTTTTTTTTTGCAATTTTTTGGCTGGGGCTGGGTTTGAACCTGCCACCTCCAGCATATGGGGCTGGCGCCCTACTCCTTTGAGCTATAGGTGCCACCCCAAACTAGTTTATTTTTATTTTTATTTTATTTTATTTTATTTTTTGAGACAGAGCCTCAAGCTGTTGCCCTGGGTAGAGTGCTATGACATCACAGCTCACAGCAACCTCCAACTCCTGGGCTCAAGTGATTCTCCTGCCTCCATCTCCCAAGTAGCTGGGGCCACAGGCGCCATCCACAACGCCTGGCTATTTTTGGGGGGCTGGATTTGAACCCTCCAGCTCAGGTGTACGTGGCTGGCGCCTTAGCCGCTCGAGCCACAGGCACCCAGCCAAAACTAGTTTATTTTTATTTGATTTTCACTGGACAGCTACTCAGGAGGCTGAGGCAAGAGGATCACTTGAGCCCAGGAGTTTGAGGTTGCTGTGAGCTAGGATATTACAGCACTCTAGCCCAGAACAAGAGTGAGATTCTGTCTCAAAAAAAAAAAAGTGAACTTTTAAATAGTAATCCCAAAGGAATATATGTAACTCAAATGCTTACAGAACCTCATGCTAGCCAGCCTGACCCTGTTCCCCTCACCTTGCCTCTTTCCTCTTTATCTTCCCAATTACAGCTCCTGGTTTTCTTGGAGAAATAAAAACTTAATTTCCAAACTGTTCTCAGAATTTGAGCCCATGTCCTTAGCTCTGTTGAGGTTTATGTCTTATAATTTTTTTTTTTTTTTAGACAGGGTCTTGCTCTATTGCCCAGGCTGGTCTCAGGGTAGGTCTCTGAGGATGAGGCCTTTCAACCAAGACCTGAGGAGAAAAAGGGGAGCTGCCACACTCATGCCTGGGGAAGGGCATTTCAGGTGCAGAGAACAGCAAGAATGAAGCTTCTGAGCAGGAAAGAACATGGTGCGTGAGTATAAGGGAGAGGAAAGGAGGAGGAGAGAGCCGCCTGCCACTGTGTGTGTGGGGAGGACGGCAGAGGCAGCTGTCAGAGCTTTAGCAGGAAGTCAAAGTTGTGTCCTAAGTGGAATGGGAAGGTTAAAACCAAGAGTCACGGGATTTATCTTTTTATTTATTTTTTCTTTGAGACAGAGTCTTACGCACTCTGTTGCCCAGGCTATAGTGCTGTGGTGTCAGCCTAGCTCACAGCAATCTCAAATTCCTGGGTTCAAGCAATCCTCCTGATTCAAGCCTCAGCCTCCGAGTAGCTGGGACTATAGGCGCCTGCCCCAATGCCCAACTAGTTTTTCTATTTTTAGTAGAGATGTGGTCTTGCTCTTGCTGGGACTGGTCTTGAACTACTGAACTCAAGCAATCCTCTTGCCTTTACCTTCCAGAGTGTTAGGATTATAGGTGTGAGCCACTGTGTGTTGCTGTGATTTATCTTTTAAAAAGCCTTCTCTGTCTACAAACCTTAACATCTATTCTTCTACCCACATGTGTGGGTGATTGTTCTGGGGACAGTGCAGTGTTCTGGGGACCCCGAGAAGAGTTAGCTGTGGTCCCTGCCTCAACCCTACCTCAAACGCAGTCCCCCTCCCCTGCCCCATGGCATATGACACAATCCATTGATCCATTAAAACTAGTTTATTTTTCTTTGATTTTCACTGGACAGGGCTGGGGTGGGTGAGAGGTGGCTGGGCTCTGAAGTTCGGTTTTAGGGATGTTGGTTCCCTTCCTCGGCACTGCGGCGGCCGAAGTCCATCCATCCATAAGCTTCCTCTTCTTCCTCCAGCCATGGCCCCTGCTTCTTGGACAGATCTGAGGAGGTGAGAAAGGTGAGAATAGGGGAGAGACATTACCTTCTGGGAACTGAGGTTAGTGTCAGTCGGGGGTGGACTTCAGCCAGACCTGGCTGGGCTGATGGAGCAGGGAAGGCAGTCAACAGCTCCTACCTGCCACAAGGTGTGGGGGGCCCTGAGGCCCCAGCTGCCTTGGGTGGTGAGAGGCTGCATTCATCTGGTCCAGCCAGTGCTGCTGTTGCTCCAGGTCTCTGTTGGCCACTGGACCTGAGGGCACACCTGGCAACTGGGAGTGGGGCTTCCAAGAAGCTTCAGAGAAGGTGGCCAGAGCCAGTGCAAAGACCAGTGTGTACATACACAGTCGTTGCATCTTGTCTGCAAAGGGGAGAGGGGCCCAGCTTAAAGGTGAGGTTGTCCCCATGTGGGCCCAAGACCTGCTGACACATCTGCAATTCTTCTTGGAGTTATGACTATTTCTTTAGTATGGGTCTCTGGTTCCTGCCAGCTGGAGGGAACCTGTTCCCCAACCCTTGCCTCTTTTCTCTTTACCTTCCCAATTACAGCTACTGGTTCTCTTGGAGAAATGAAAAACTTAATTTCCAAACTGTTCTGCAGAATTTGAGGCCATGTCAGCAGCTCTGCAGTGGTTTATGTTGTGTAATTTTTATTTTTTTTTGAGACAAGGTCTTGGTCTGTTGTCCAGGCTGGTCTCAAACTCCTGGCCTCCAAAGTGATCCTCCCACCTCAGTCTCACTAGTAACTAGGACTACAGGTACATGCCACTATGCTCCACAAGTCTTGTAATTTAAAGTGAAGTTGTAGGCTGGGCACAGTGGCTAACACCTGTAATCCTAGCACTCTGGGAGGCTAAGGTGGGAGGATCGCTTGAGCTAAGGAGTTTGAGCCCAGCCCAAGCAAGAGCAAGACACTGTCTCTAGTAAAAATAGAAAAATGAGCCGTGCATGGTGGCGGGTGCCTATAGTTCCAGCTACTCAGGAGGTTAAGGCAGGAGGATTGCTTGAGCTCAGGAGTTTCAGGTTGTTGTGAGCTATGATGCCTTAGCAGTGTAGCCTGGAGCAACAGAGTGATATTCTGTCTCAAAATCAATCAATCAATCAATCAATCAAACAAACTTTTAAATAGTAATCCCAAAGGAACATACGCACTCAAATGCTTACAGATCGCATGGTAACTTTTTTTTCTTTTTGGGGCAGAGCCTCAACTTCGTCACCCTAGGTAAAATGCTGTGCCATCATAGCTCATAGGAACCTCAGCCTCCTGAGTAGCTGGGACTTATAGGCATCACAACACCCAGCTGTTTTCACATGCTATCATTTTGGAGACCACATTTTGGAGACCACTAGAGGAAGCACATTCAGTGTGTGGCCAGCTCACACCATTTTGGGGCAGCCCTCAGAGGAAAGGTTCTCTTTCTTTTTTTTCTTTTTGAGATAGCCTCAAGCTGTTGCCCTATCACAGCTCACAGCAACCTCCAACTCCTGGGCTCAAGCGATTCTCCTGCTTCTGTTTCCCAAGTAGCTGGGACTACAGGCGCCTGCCACAACACCCGGTTATGTTTTGGTTGCAGCTGTCGTTGTTTTGTAGGGCCAGGCTGGATTTGAACCCGCTAGCTCAGGTGTATGTGGCTGGCGCCTTAGCTGCTTGAGCCACAGGTGCCGAGCTGAAAGGTTCTCTTTCCATTTATTCCTTACTGAGGAGTATCCTGGTGATTGTAATTAAGCATTTAAGAAAAAAAATTAAGCTGCCGCCATTTGTCGCTATGTATGAATGAGGTGAATCAAGTCTGGAGGAACCATAATACAGAAGTAAACCAGCTGCTCAAAGGAATATAAACTACAAAGGCTCGTCTGTTCTCTGGATTCATGATTTTTGTGTTCTCTTAGTCATTGTTCTGATTGTCTTTATCATAAGTGAATGATAAAAATTGTTAACCCAGTTGGGCGCCGCGGCAAGAGCCGACAATCCCAGAGGCTTCTGGAGGCTAAGGCAGCGGGACGCCCACAGCCCGTCTGAGGTTGCAGTGAGCTATGACGCCATTGCACTCTGCTCAGGGCATAGAGTGGGATTGTCTCAACAACAACAACAAAATCAAAAACAAAAACAAAACAAAGCAAAGAAAATAAAGCAAGGAAATAAAAAAATTGTCCCTTGTAAGAATATATTCATAAGATGCTGCCTTTTTTTTTTTTTTTTTTTTAGACAGTCTCATTATGTTGCTCTTGGTAGAGTCCTGTGGCATCACAGCTCACAGCAACCTCAAACTCTTGGGCTTGAGCGATTCTCTTGCCTCAGCCTCCCAAGTAGCTGGGATTACAGGCGCTCGCCATAATGCCCAGCTATTTTTTGTTGCAGTTGTCATTGTCATTGCTGGCCCAGGCCGGGTTTGAACCCACCAACCTTGGTGTATGTGGCTGGCACTGTAACCACTGTGCTATGGGCGCTTGAGCCAAGATGCTGCTTTTAACAGTTTTGCATAATGAGGTTCTCTTTTAGGTTTCCTTTGGGAGAAAAAGAATTCTGCTGCTAAAGAAACAGGAGAAAGATGCATGACCTAGGGCTATGCTGTCTGACACTAACCACATGTGTTGTCGCTGCAGTAGCCACCAGTCACGGGTGGCTCTTCACCTTTAAGTTAACTTAAAATAATAATTTCAAGCACATTTCAAATGCACCTGTGGCTACCATATTGGAAAGTGCAGATATAGAGCATTTCCTTCATCATGAAAAGTTCTTTTGGACAGCTCTGGTCTGGGACAGAGCTTGAGATGGGATCCAGGAGTCCCTTGCTGGTCCCAGTTCTAGCCTTGCCCCATAATGTATGACTTTGAACAAGTCACATCTCCCCTCTGGGCCTCAGTCTTCTCATTTGGGATAGGTGAAAGGTCCTCCTCACTCCCAGGGCTGAGATGAGCCTAGAGTGAGAGGGTCAGTGCAGGGTCCTGGCTGAGGAAGAGGGGCAGGTGAGAGGGAGGGGCTAGGAATGGCTAGAGCCAAAGCCTGGTTCCCCCCTGGGCTGAGGGAAGGAGCTCGGTCTTGGAGACAGCAAGGCATAAGCCTGTAGCCTGGTTCCTTGATGGGGGAAGGGGTCTGTCCACCCTCTCCTCCTGGGTTTTCTCACCTGCGGAGCTGGGATGTAGAGGTTGCAGAGGTTGTGGTGGCCTAGCGCTTCTCAGGTCTCTCCTTTGCTCAGTGTGCCAGTCCTGCCTTATAAAGCTCTCGAAGTCCCTCCCAACATCCCCCATGAGGTCAGGTTCTCCCAGTGAACGGAAGTGGGTGGAACATAGGTAAAGCCCATCACCTCTGCCACACCCTATATGGAGGTGAGAAAGGGAAGGGAGTTAGCCTCCATGGAGGGGTGCAGAATCAGGGTGGGGATAGCCCTTCATTTGGTATGAGACAAGCCCCAGGTCAGGACTAGCACTCCCCTCATCTGTGGGGTCAGAGGCCTGGTGCTCAGCCCTTGAATCATGTGCCATGAGTGAGGGGCAGGTGAGGGGAATGAACCCAATGACCTTAGATTCAAAGGAAGTGTGTTTCCTCATATGCTGATGTTTGATGAACAGGGAGTGTGCGCGTGGTGGTGATGTATTGATCCCTGTCTCCTCTGCTGGGTTCTGCAAACATGATGTTCTATAGTTATCAGGAGCAATGGGCCATGGGCTGATGGCCCTGCTCTCTCTGCCCAGTGGCTCATGTCCTAGTCATCTCTGAACCCCTTCACCCTTTTCTTACCATGGAGAACCTTCCACAGTGGTGTCTCTGTGCTAGGCTGGGCCTGGCTTGTGGCTGCCTCTCCATCTCCCTAGGTGGCTGCATGTCCCCTACCACCTGCAACCCCCTCCCCAGAGCCAGTGCCTCCAGGATTCTGCGTTTCAAGGCTTCTTCATTTTGCTTTCAAGGGGAGTAGTAATTGGCATAAAGCATTCACAACTTCTCTACATAAAAATGTATCTTAAAATGGTTAGCAAGTGGATGAGTGTATTTGCCACTGATGTACCAGAAAACAAAATGGTACACTTGTTGACTTATTTTTTAAATTGCTGCCTTGACAAAGTTTGGATGGATGTAATGAGCTCTAGTCTGTTTTTGATTTTTCCACAGGTGAGACTAGAGATTCTGCTCTTGTTCACGTGTCAGTAGGGCCCCAACTTATCTAGGGGAGTTTTGATGCCCTTTGGGTCTTGGATGAGGGCAGTGGCACCCACACTTGCAGCCAGCTTTGCTGAGAATTAACAGGCAATGAAAGATGTAGGCTGCTCGGTGTCCCTGGTAACGAGTGGCCAAATGTTCTGGTGAATAACCACTCTAATCCAGGACAGGACACCATGACTCAGCAGACGGGATGAATGAAAATGACAAAAACAGTGCAGGCCTCGGCAATAATTAATTGAATCACAGAATCTCAGAGATGGAAGAACTTGAGGGGGATTGGGGAAAAGGAGGGGATGGGAGCAGCTCTGCTCACACCCCAGGAGAATGGAGGTTGCTGTGGTAACAGGAAATTTTAAACTTTCAGCAGAGCTGTAGTTGTACCAAAGCCCCAGATTTGGTTTGTGCCCATATAGGGGGTCAAGGCCCCTTGATTCTTCTTCCCCAGGCTGGTTGTAAGCAGGATGGCAATTTCACAGAATAAAAGTGTATCTCCCATTTGATGGGTGATAAAAGAATGTAAATTTTTTTTTTTTTTTGGAGACAGAGTCTCACTTTGTTACTCTCAGTAGAGTGCTGTGGTGTCATAGCTGATAGGAACCTCAAACTCTTGGGCTCAAGAGACCCTCTTGCTTCAGCTTCCCAGGTAGCTAGGACTGCAGGCACCTACCACAATGCCCAGCTATTTTTAGAGACAGAGTCTCGCTCTTGCTCAGGCTGGCATTGAATTTCTGAGCTCACTTGATCCACCTGCCTCGGCCTTCCAGAGTGCTAGGATTACCGGGGTGAACCACTGCATCCAGCAACCAAGTGTCACTATTTGTAGGCACTGCCAGAAGAAGGATCTATTCAGAGATGAGGGAGCCAGCCTTAGCCCCAAGGACCTTGCAATCACGGAAACTGCAATTCTCCTTACAGGAGACCTGGTCTAATGAAAGAGGAGAATTTCCTGGTTCTATCTTTTTCTGGCTGTTGAGCTTTAGGCAAATCTCTCCTATTCTCTGAACTCTTTTCTCCTCCAGGAAATAAGGAAAATAACTTGGAATGGGGAATATGTCCCTCTTGAGGTATATACATAAAGCATTCCCCAGAGTGTCCAGACCATCACCAGTATTTAACTTGTTTTGCACCTTTCCCCTCTTATCCTCTCTGGGTCTCAGTTAACCTTACCTGTGAAATGGGAATCCTTTTGTCCTACCTCACAGGGCTGCAGTGAAGAGGAAATGTGACAATGCCTGTGTACATTCTTTGTACACTTGGGGACCTTTTCCTCTTGCCATGGTTTATAGAAGGGCAATTGTCTAAAAATCATTATTCTGTGAATCCGGGGGTTTTCCTCTCACTGGCTGTGTCTCAGAGAGACACCTGCCTACTTGTTACTGAAAGAGGCAGTAGCAATGGAGTCTGGGGAGGCTGGATCTACCGGTGTGTCCTAGGGTTCGGAACTGGGCTGGGTTCTAACACTGACTTGTCAGGGGATCAGAAAATACAATTTCTGGGCCTACCAAATTGGAGACCAGATCCTAGACCCTGGAACCCATAGCCCTCCTGGGGGGCAGGATCCTGTGTGTCAGGCACTCAGAAGCACTTTGCATGAACAAAGGCAGTTACTTTCCATGATCCTAGTACATAAATGCTGGTATGAACCCATTCTTCAGATGAAGAAACTGACCCTTAGACAGCTAAAACAATTTCTGTCCTGGGTCCACACACCAAAAAGGAGAGCTGGGTCTGAAACTTAGGTTTCTGGCCTCCCAAGAGGGGTATGGTGGGCAGAATGATGGTGCCCCTAAAGATATTCCTGACTTAATCCCTGGAACCTATGACTACATGTTATATATTCACAGCCCCTTTGAGGGGCTTTGTAGATGTGATTAAAGTTTGCAGACTTTATTTTATTTCTTTGAAGACAAAAGTCTCATTTTGTCTCCCTCGGTAGGGTTCCATGGCATCACAGCTCACAGCAACCTCAAACTCTTGAGCTCAAGCGATTCTCTTGCCTCCGCCTCCTGAGTAGCTGGGACTATAGGCACCCACAACGCCCAGCTATTTTTAGAGACGAGATCTCTCTCTCGCTCAGGGTGGTCTCGAACTCCTGAGCTCAGGTGATCCACCACTTCAGTCTCCCAAAATGCTAGGATTGCCGGAGTGAGCCATCTCGTCCGGCCTCAAGTTTACCGACTTTAAAATAAGAAATTTATGAAAGATTGTTTCAAGGGGCCCAATTTAATCACACAGCTCTTAAAAACAGAAAACTTTCTTCAGCTAGATGTGGAAGAGATGTGGCTGAAGGACAGATCAGAGACTTGGAGTTGTGAGAAGGACTCTGAGAGCAGTTGTTAGTCTAAGACTTCAGGGGCCCAGGAGTGGTAGCTTATGCCTGTAATCCTAGCACTCTGGCAGGCTGAGGCAGCTGGATTGCTTGAGCTCTACCCAGAGCAACAGAGTGCGACTCTGTCTCAGAATAAATAAATAAATACATAAATAAATAAAATAAAAATAAATGAAATTTTTGGGGAGGACCACAGCATGATGAATGTAGGGGCCCTTGGACAACAGAGAGGGGCCCTCCATGGACAGCCAGGAAACACGGACATTAGCACAACTGGAAATAACTGAATTTATCCAGCAACCTGGATGAACTTGGAAGTGGATTTATCCCCAAGAGTCTCCAGAAAGGAGTGCAGCCCTGCTGATACCTTGATTTCAGCCTTGTGAGACCCTAGCCGAGGACTCAGTACGTTATTCTGTACCTGAATTTCTGAACTACAGAATCATGAAAGAATAAATTTGTATTATTTTAAGCTTCTAAGTCTTGGCAATTTATTATGGCAATAATAGAAAACTGATATGAGGGATTACAGCCTTGTGAAGGTTTCTGTTTAATGAAAACTGGCCCTGTGTGAATATGCATTGTAATTTTTCAAATAGCGTTAAGAGAAGTGGTCTTTAGGGTATCTGACCTTTCAAATATTCCAAATTCATTCCTGCTGAGCGCCTGCTGTAAGCTAGAGTCTCATGAGGCCTCTTAGAGATATATGGTGAATATGATAGTTTTTTTGATTGCTTTGATGGAGTTTTGATTCTAGGGCCACACACACACACAAAAAAGCATATTAACATGGGTACCCTGTGGAGGGGAGAATATTCTCCGGGGATGGTGGGGGGGGGGGGGGGATCCCAGCCAGAATGCTGCACACCTGAGCACACTCCTGCCTGCCAGGACTGGCTTTGGGAGATAGATCACTATTGACGAGTTGCAAACTGCTGTCGGGGAGGCAGCGCCTCGGCTTTCTAATTGGTTATTGATAGCGAAGGGAGAGGCTGATTATGACGCAGCCACCCTGGCCCAGGCAACCAGATTCTTGGAGGGTGTGCTGGTCCTGGGGACAAACAGTGACACCTGGAAGGTGTTCATGTCAACGTGGGTGTCCATGGTCCCTCCCAGGGCAGGGGACTGGGTAGAGATAAGTGGGTTCATGGGTTCTGGCTTCACCTGTTGTTGGAGAGGACCAAGAGGTCCTGCTCTCAGACTGAGCTGGAGAGGCTGCCTACCACTGTTCTCAGACTGAGCTGGAGAGGCTGCCTACCACCATCAGGGGTCCAGGCACAAGCCGCTGGCTCCCTAGGAGAGAGAGCAAAGGTGCCCCCACTCTGGCTTCTGCTTCTCTCCTAACACCCCCCCGCCCTTCTCACCTGATGCCCATCTGTGCCTTTGAAGCAGTGGTTCTCAGCTGGGCTTTGCACTCGGATCACCAGGGAGCTCTAACTACCCCAGGCCAGGGCAGCAACTCAGTTTTCTCAAACCAGAACCCAGGGGTGAGACTCAGGCGTCAGCTGGAGTTTGTGTGCAGAATGGGCACATTTGTTCATATAAAAGGGCTAAGCAGACTTCAGAATCCTGGGTTTGAATCTTGACAGTGCAATCGAAGGCAAGTATCTCGATGTTCTGGATGTCCCTTTATCTGTAAAATGAGGATGATACTGGTACCTACTTTGGGGGTTTACATGAGGAGCCTGCAGCATTCACTAGGGCCCTGGAACTTGGTAAGGGTCTGTTATTATTACTGGTATTTTCATAGGCTTTCCTGCACCTGGGTTCCAGAATATCCTCTTGCTTTCCATGATCATTTTCCTCTCTGCTCTTCTGTCTTTCCCGAGGGTGAGCAGCCCCTCCTCCATGCAGGCCTCACACTGACTCCTTGGGCTTGTCCACCTTCTGCTTCCCATGGTCCCGATCAGTCACATCCTGGCTGCCACCCTTGGGACTATTTTGCCCCCGTATTCTGACAGCAGTATCTTTCCCTATTGAATGAGTCCTTACAGAATTTATTTTAATTAACACTCAACACCAGGCCCAGAACCCTCCCTGCAGATTTGTACTTCCCATTATATATGTTTTATCTAAAAAGAGAACTGCAAACAATTGTTAAGTTCTTGCTAATAAAGTGTTTAGGGCAAAGTGTTCTGTGCCTGCAATTTGTTTTTTCATTTTATTTTAGTTTCTTAAAGGCTAGTAAAGTGAAGCTGTGGGAGTGGAGAAGGAACAAAGGAATCCATAACTGATTGTGATCAGTTAGTTGTAAACACCACAGCTCTGGGGCCCAGCCTGCAACTTATTTTGAAATGCATAAAAAAATAAGATGAACAGATGAATAGATATGAGATCAAGAATAATGAAATGGGGCGGCACCTATGGCTCAGTGGGTAGGGCGCCGGCCCCATATACCAAGGGTGGTGGGTTCAAACCCAGCTTGTTTAGCAATTTAAAATAGTGGTTTTAATTGGGGGAAAAAGCACCTCTGGAGAGGTGGGATAGCCTGTCCCTACATTGGCTGGGAGGTGAGGGGGCTGAGTGGGACTGGTGGGTCTGCACTCTTGCGTGTTCTTGGACTCAGCCTCCTGTCCCACCTTCTCTGCAGAGGCCCAGCTCCTGCTGAATCTATCTTTGCTGTGACCCCCAGTTCCTCCCCTGCTGGCTGCTCACAGCCCACCTACCCTTCCTCATCTCACGTCTCCCTCTACCCCCTCTGCCTCGGGCCCAAGGTTTATCATTTCAGTTGTATGTGATGCACCTTGATTGCTGCCCCTGTCCTACTTCAGAGCCTGTCAGGTGGTCCCCAGTCCCTGGCAGATGCCACTTTAATAGTTCTTCAGCTCCTGTCTCCCACTTCCTGCAAAAACCAACAAGAAACTTTCTGAAAGTGGACAGCTGATTCAATTGCAGATGGATTGTTGCCTAGTGAATCATCTCTTCTTAACCCCCAGGGTCATCTGACATCAACCCTCTTTTCCTCAACATCATCACAATTGCCTTAGTCGACCATCTGTTCTTTTCTTCATCGCTGGAGGGTCTGTTCAAGGTCTATCCTTCCACCAGGGCCTTCATCCAGATCCTCCTGCCTGCTTAGAGACTATGTATCTTCACTTATTTATTCATTCATTCATGTATTCAACACAGATTTTTCTAAGTGTCTGCTTTTGCTAGGCACTGTGCTGACCCTGGGGATAAGATGTTGATCGAGAGGGTTTTTGTTTCTTTCCTCTTCAGCCTCTGGAGAGAAGGTGGGACAGGAGGCTGGGGCCAAGGACAGGCATCAGTGGACTCCATCAGGCATGGAGTCCAAGCTCCATAGGGAGCCAGTATGATATAAACTTAGGGTGCTGTGGATGGTGGTAGGGAAAAGCAAGCCAGCGCAGAGTAAATGAATCAGAGCGGGAAGGGGAGGGGGAATTGAGAAAATAAGTGACCCAAGAGACATAGATGACATAAAAGACAAAGAGATGGGATCCACAAAGAGATGGGATTGGAAGGTCTGGTGCAGCTGGCATCAAACTGTGTGAGCACCTTTACTTATATAGTACCTAAACAAGGTTGCTTATATTAATAATGTTGCAAATCAGCAAGGAAAGAGAGTGGGAATATTTTCATCTTACATGGTTGAAAGGAAGTAACTGGATAAGTTTTATCGTAAACAATATTCTTAATGACATGAATCTTAACTTTAGGGAGAGAAGGTCATGAGTTTTTTGGCAAAAGATAGGAATGTATACAGAAGCTACGTGACTTCGTCAGGGGAGCAAGGTGAAAGGACTATCGTTGTTTTAGGAAGGGAGGAGAAGCAGTTGAAAGTCATTCCTTGAACTCTAACCTCCCGGGCTGTGGGAATTTTGCCACCTCACAATCTGCACTCCACAGGGAAGTAAGCAAGGAAGCCTTCTCCTTCCATTTGGACCTTGAGCCTCTTTGTCTTCTGTGCAAGCCTTCTGATGACTATCACAGATCTTCACCTCCCCCTTCACACAATAATGGTGATTAAAATTTAGGGGTCGCTGTTATGGCCAGGTCCCCATACCAAGCACTCTACAGGCCTTATGTCATCCAACGTTTACCACAACCCCTTGAGGAGGTTAATACATGTACTATGGTTCCAGGTTTATAGTTGAGGAAACCGAAGCACAGAGGGGTTGGTGAGTGATGGAAGAAGCAACGAAGCAATCCACCATAGGCCCTGAGAATCCCTGAACGTTTTGCCAAGAATTCAAGGTCATGACTGCTGTTTACCTGAGTCATTTCTTGGGGTTGTATTTGAACTGAGCAACCTTGAAGGATGAGGTAATTAGGGACCTAAGGGACAAAGAGCAGGCTTGCTTACTCCTTTCTGTAAAACCTGTGGGTGGCACCTGTGGCTCACTGGGTAGGGCGCTGGCCCCATATACAAACCCAGCCCCGGTACAAACCCAGCCCCGGCCAAACTGCAACAAAAAAATAGGCGGGCCTTGTGGCGGGTGCCTGTTGTCCCAGCTGCTCCGGAGGCTGAGGCAAGAGAATTGTGTAAGCCCAGGAGTTGGAGGTTGCTGTGAGCTGTGACGCCACAGCACTCTACCCGAGGGCGGTACATGAGACTCTCTCTCTACAAAAAAAAAAAACCCTGTGGATCCCCCAAGGTCTGTATTCCAGCTTTGATGCATCTATTGCCCGCACAGTATCCATCTGCGTCCATATTGTATTAGCCCCAAGTAACTTGGAGGGGGACAAGGGGAATTGAAGCAAGTCATGCTGCTGGCTGTGTTGTGAGTAATAAAGTTATTTGTCTCTGACCCAGGAGTCTTGTGTCTTCTTCCAGCACTGTGAAACAGTAATAGTTTAACTTGTTAGCTTGCCAATTAGGGTAAAATCAAATCCCCAGGTCAACCCAGTGATTTTCCCAGAACACAGAGCACATCAGATGCACAATTGAGACTTGAACCCAGATAGTTTGATTCTAGAGGCAGCTCCAGAGGTTTTTATTTATTTTTTAGACCGAATCTTGCTCTGTCACCTGAGTAGGGTGCCATGGCTCAGCCTTGCTCACAGCAACTTCAAACTCTTAGACTCAAGTGACCCTCTTGTCTTAGCCTCTTGAGTAGCTGGGACTACAGGCACCCACCACAAGGCCCACCTAATTTTTCTGTTTTTAGTAGAGACAGGTCTTGGTCTTGCTCAGGCTTGTCTGGAACTCCTGAGCTCAAGGTGATCCTCCTGCCTCAGCGTCCTTGAGTGGTAGGATTACTACTAGCACTAGGGCTAGGTGTGAGCCACTGCACCTGACCATTCACTCTTTTAAAGTATACAATTTGGTGGCTTTTAATATGTTCACAAATTTGTATACCCATCACAATAATGTAGTTCAGAAAACTTTCATCACCCCCAAAAGAAACTCCACACCCTCTTGCAGTCACTCCTCACTTCCCCTTTCCCCTAGCTACTGGTAATCTACTTTCGGTCTCTGTGAATTTTTTTCTATTTGGCCTTTCATATAAATGGAATCATACAATATATGGCCTTTGGTGTACGGCTTTTTTTTTTTTTTTTTTTTAACCTCCCATAATGTTTTAATGGTTCATTCATGTTGTAGTATATATCAAAACTTCATTTTGTTATTGTTGTTGTGGCAATTTGGCCAGGGCTGGGCTCGAACCTGCCACCCTTGGTATATGGGGCTGGTCCCCTACTCTCTGAGCCACAGGTGGCACCCAAAACTTCATTTGTTTTAATGTTCCCACATTTTTTCCATGCATCAGTTGATGGACATTCTTCACCAATTGGTGAGTTGCTTCTGCTTTTTGGCTATTATAAACAATGCTGCTATGAACATTTGTGTTTAAGGTTTTGGGTGAACATGTTTTCAGTTCTCTTCAGTATATATCTAGGAATGGAATTGCCGAATCACATGAAAATTCTATGTCTAACTTTTTGAGGGACTGTCAGAGTGGTCCCCACAATGGCCGTACCTTTTTCATTTCCACCAGCAATATCTTATGGTTCCCTTTTATCTCTATCCCCTGCCAAAAATTATTATCTGTCTTTTGGACTGCAGGTATCTCCTTATGGTTTTAATTTTCATTTCTGTGATGGGGTATTGGCATTGAGCATCTTTTTTTTTCTTTTCCTTTCTTTTCTTTTCTTTTTTTTTTTTTTGAGACGAGGTCTCACTATGTTGCCCTCAGTAGAGTACCGTGGATTGTCACAGCTCACAGCAACCTCAAACTCTTGGGCTTAAGTGATTCTCTCTCTCTCTCTCTATTTTTTTTTTTTTTTTTGTGTGTGTGTGTATAAAAGTTTTTTTTTATTATGGCAGTAGGAAAATTAATAAATTTTTATTCGAGGAATTTCACATGTGATTCTCCTTCCGCTGTCCATCTCAATGGCTGGAATCACTGAAGATTTACCTTTAACACAGCCCTTTTTAATGAACAGATCCTCAATCCACAGTTGTCCTGTTAGCCCAAAAGTTGCTTGCCATTATTCTTTTTATTTTCGCTTCTTTGATGAAAACTGAAAATTCCCCACTTTTTAGAGTAGATTGATCTGTCTGGTTCTCAGTTTGACACCCTCTTGGAAAACCGAATGAATTCAAATTATATTGGTTCCTAAAGCCATCACACTCAAGAATAGTACAGACTAGTGGTTTATGACAACACCTAAGGTAAAAAATTAATTAGGTCTTTCATACTTTTACTGGCTTAAGCAATTCTCTTGCCTCAGCCTCCCAAGTAGTTGGGACTATAGGGGTCCACCACAATGCTCAGCTTTTTTTTTTTTTTTTTTTTTTTTGTTGTTGTTGTTGTCATTGTTATTCAGCAGGCCTGGGCTGGGCTCCCAGCTGCCAGCCTCAGTGTATGTGGCTGGCACTCTACTCACTGAGCCATGGGTGCTGAGCCATGCATCGAGCATCTTTTAATGCCCTTTTTGGTTGTTATATGTATGTCTTTTTTTGAGAAATGTCTATTCAGATCCTCTGCTGAGTTTTACTTTTTTTCATCTATATGTGATATTTATACTTTTTTGGGTACATGTGATATTTTATTACATGCGTAGAGTGTGTGACGATCAAGTTAGGGTATTTATGGCATTCATCACCTTGAGTATTTATCATTTCTATGTAGTGGGAACATTTCAAGTCCTCTCTTCCAGCTATTTCAAAATATATACTATATACTGTATCACTCTAGTCACCCTGCTTTGCTACTCAACATTAGAACTTGCTCCTTCAATACAACTTCATGTTTGTTTGTACCCGTTAACCACCCTTGTTTCATCCCATCCCTCCACCTTCCCAGCCTCTGGTATCTGACATTCTACTCTCTACTTCCATGAAATCAACTTTTCTAGCTCTCATATACGAGTGAGAACAGGCGATATTTTTCTTTCTGCTCCTGTCCTCTGCCCATTTTTCAATTAGGTTTTTTGTCTTTTTATCATTGAGTTGTGAGAACTCTTTCTTCTAAATCCAAGTCCCTTGTGAGATTTGCATATATTTTCTCCAATTTGGTGTGCACATTGTCACTTTTTTTTATGAGACAGAGGCTCACTTTGTCACCCTCAGTAGAGTGCTATGGCATCATAGCTCACAGCTATCTCAAACTATTCTTGGGCTCAAGTGATCCTCTTGCCTCAATCTCCCAAGTAGCCGAAACCACAGGTGCCCCTCACAATGCCTGGCTATTCTTCATTTTTGAAACAGTGTCTCACTTTTTCACCCTTGGTAGAGTGTCATAGCGTCACGGCTCACAGCAACCTCAAAACTCTTGAGCTCAAGCGATTCTCTTGCTTCAGCCTCCCAAGCATCTGGGACTACAGACACCCACCATAACCCCTGGTTATTTTTAGAGATGAGGTCTTGCTCTTGCTCAGGCTAGTCTCAAATCCACGAGTTCAGGCAATCCACCCACCTTGGCCTCCCAAGTGCTGTGATTATAGGCGTGAGCCACTGCACCCGGCTGTCTTCGCTTTCTTGATAGTATCTGTTGAAGCACAAAGCTTTACAATTTGATAAAGTCCAATTAATCTATGTTTTCTTTTATCGCTTGGACTTTTGGTGTCTAAGGCTTTGCCCAACCCAAATTCATGAAGATTTATATTTTCTTTTATATTTTTAGCTTGTGTATATAGGTCTATGATCCATTTGGAGTTAATTTTTTATATACAGTGGAGAGTATGGGTCTCACTTCAGCCTTTGGCATGTGGCTATCCAGTTGTCCTAGCACCATATGTTGAAAAGATTATTCTTCCCCATTGAGTTGTCTTGGCACCATTGTCTAAATGTCAATGAATTGAAAAGACACAATTCTTGGCAATTTTTTATTTTGGTGGAATTCGTACTTCAAATGCAGTGTGTACTACACAGAGCAAGGCTTTATTAGTGTCTTTTATAACCATGCTTCTCAACTTTAACATGCATGGGACTCCCTTACGAGTCTTGTTAAGATCCAAAATCTAGGGTGGCACCTGTGGCTCAGTGGGTAGGGCGCCGGCCCCATATACTGAGGGTGGCTGGTTCAAACCCAGGCCTGGTCAAACTGCAACAAAAACAAAAAATAGCCAGGCGTTGTGGCGGGCGCCTGTGGCCCCAGCTACTCAGGAGGCTGGGGCAAGAGAATCGCCTAAGCCCCAGAGTTGGAGGTTGCTGTGAGCTGTGTGATGCCACAGCACTCTACCAAAGGGCAATAAAGTGTGACTGTGTATAAAAAAAAAAAAAAAAAAAAAAAAAAAAAAAGAACCCAAATCTAATTTTGCTGGGCAGGTGAGGAGGCTCATGCCTGTAATTTTAACACTCTGGGAAGCCAAAGTGGGTGGATCATTTGAGCTTATGAGTTCAAGACTAGCCTGAGCAAGAGTGAGACCCTGTCTCTAAAAAAAAAAAATAGCTGGACATTGTGGTAGATGTAGTCCCAGCTACTTGGGAGGCTGAGGTAAGAGAATTGCTTGAGCCCAAGAGTTTGAGGTTGCTGTGAGCTATGATGTTATATCACTCTACAGAGGGCGACAAAGGGGGACTCTGTCTTGAAAAAAAATCTGATTTCATTGGTCTCTGCATTGGGCCTGAAATTCTGCATTTTTTTTCTTCCATCTCTAGATTGAGAGAAAATTCTGCATTTTTTTTTTTTTTTTTAAATTGAGACAGAGCCTCAAGCTGTCACCCTGGGTAGAGTGCTGTGGCATCACAGTTCACAGCAACCTCCAACTCCTGGGCTCAAGCGATTCTCCTGCCTCCACCTCCCAAGTAGCTCGGACTACAGGAGCCTGCCACAATACCCAGCTATTTTTTGGTTGCAGCTGTCATTGTTGTTTGGGGGGCCGGGTCTGGATTAGAACCAGCCAGCTCAGGTGTATGTGGCTGGCGCCTTAGCCGCTTGAGCCATAGGTGCTAAGCTGGAAATTCCGCATTTCTAAAAAGCTCCCAGGTGAGTCTGCAAATCATACTTTGAATAGCTATAAATCACTTGATAGCTAATAGAAAAGGTGATTTCAAATGTCCACCATTTACATCCACAATATGAAAGGCCCAGTGAAAGGGGTTTTTGAGTAACTGCTGAAAGAACTGGCAGCACACAGACCACCTTGAGAAGTAAGAAATTCTTGCTCATCAACTGTTTGAAATCTTAAAAACCACTTTCATAAATAGCACTCAAAAAGGAAATGAAAACCGCAGAGTAGTTGCCATATAAGAGACCAGGAGAAAACCAAGAGATCACTATGTAATTTAATACAGGAAATCAAATTAATTCAGCTGATTACATTTTACTTAATTTAATTTAATCTAATTCAGATCATTAAAAAAGCATTCAGACTTCAACAGAGGAATTAGTGTAAATATATAACTTTTAAACTCAAGAAGATAGAAAAAGAATTACAAATCAAAATTAAGGAAAACAAGGGAAAAAGAAAAAGGATAAAAGTGAAAATCAATCATTGAGAAAAACAGAAAAACATGATAGGGTTGATAAAGTTAAGAATGGATTTTTGCCCAGTGTGGTAGCTCATACCTGTAATTCTAGCCCTCTGGGAGGCTCAGGCTGGTGGATCCCATGAGCTCAGGAGTTCAAGACCAGCCTGACCACTGCACATGGTGGGTCATGCCTGTAATCCTAGCACTCTGGGAGGCCAAGGCAAGTGGATTGCCTGAACTCAGGAGTTTGAGACCAGCCTGAGCAAGAGCGAGAGCCTGTCTCTACTAAAAAAATAGAAAAACTAGCTGGTGCCTGTAGTCCCAGCTACTTGGGAGACTGAGGCAAGGGGATAATTTAAGCCCAAGAAATTCAGGTTGCTGTGAGCTGTGGCCCCACAGCACTCTACCTAGGGTGATTGAGTGAGACTCTCCTCCTTGCCCCCCCAAAAAAGACCAGGCTGAGCAAGAACAATACCCTGTCTCTGCTAAAAATGGAAAAATTAGCCAGGGCTAATTTTTGTTTGTGGCACTGTGGTGGGGGCCTGAGGCTGAGGCAAGAGGAATATTTGAGCCCAAGAGTTTGAGGTTGCTGTGAGCTATGATGAAGCCAGGGGCACTCTAAGACCCATGTCTACCCCAACAGTTCTGGCCTGAGGCTTTCAGTCCTGAGCCCAGGCCTGGTACCACTAATTCCTTTACCAGCTAGGTTTCTATGCCTCAGACCAAACTTAGTTGGTAACTGTTGCTTTCCAGGTCTCAACCATCTATTTTTGTGTGTTTCAACTCAGATGTAAAACTGCAAGGGAACACGCACTTATTAAAGCTAAACAATGTCATGGTCTCTTTTCAACCAGTTTGCAGATCACAATAGGAGGTCTGCTGATTTTATGGTCTAAACTGGTTTGTCTTGAACTTTGTTAAATGAAGGTTTTGAAAATGAAGGTTGATGCAGTAGATCTGTGCTGGAGCTTGACATTTTGCATGCCTATCAGGCTCCCAGGTGATGTCAAACAGCCAAAGTCCCTAGTTCTATCTCTGAGGTGGACCACGGAACCTGGGTAAGTCATAATCTCTCCGCAACTTTCTCTAGTGATTGTTTCCTCCTATTTCACAGAAATGGAGTGAGGATCAATAACCTGACACACACAGAGTGACTCTTATATTTAGGTTTCACGTTACCTATTTTTCAACTTCTGTTGCAAAGCTTCCCATGCTTCCTGTTTTTGATCATTTGTCCATTATGGGTATAAATTAACCATAAAGGACTATGATTAAAGACAATTTGAACTGTGCAATGAGCTGGGCTGCCGTGGTGGTGCCCGGTGATGGCTGGTGACAGTGGCTATGAAAGGGGAAGTCAGCACACATGCCTCTGAGCACCTCCTACCCAGCATGTACTCTGCTTTAAAGGTGAGATTTTAAAATATTTTAAATACTTATTAATTTTTTTTTTTAAACAAGAGTCTTAAAGAGCTAGAGTGCTATGGCATCATAGCTCACAGCAACCTCAAACTCCTGGGCTCAAGCAATCCTCCTTCCCAGCTACTTGGGAAGCTGGGATTACAGGCGCCCACTCCAATTTTTCTATTTTTAGTAGAGTCGGGGTTTCACTCTTGCTCAGGCTGATCTCAGACTCTTGAGCTCAAGCGAGCCTCCTGCTTTAGCCTCCCAGACTGCTAGGATTACAGGTGTGATGTACCGTGCTCAGCCAATCTTTATTAGCAATAGATATTGAAATAGGCATTATTACTACTTGCAATGATATACCTGGAAAATCTTAGTTAATCCTGAAGGTTTGATAAACCACTGGATAAGAAACATGGACCAGTCATTGACTGTTTCGGGTGGTGGGTTCAAGTTATGGATAGTCTCCTAAGAAAATGCACAACTGGGGCGGCGCCTGTGGCTCAGTGAGTGGGGTGCCCGCCACCCAGTCCTGGCCAAACTGCAATAAAGAAATGACCGGGTGCTGTGGCAGGCACCTGTAGTCCCAGCTACTCGGGAGGCTGAGGCAAGAGAATTGCCTAGGCTCAGGAGTTGGAGGTTGCTGTGAGCTGTGATGCCATAGCACTCTGCTGAGGGTGATAAAGTGAGAGACTGTCTTTACAAAAAAAAAGAAAGAAAAGAAAAAAGAAAATGCACACCTGTACCTTCCACACAAACCTCAGGGGTTGGGGGCGGCGCCTGTGGTTCAAAGGAGTAGGGTGCCGGCCCTATATACTGGAGTTGGTGGGTTCAAAGCCAGCCCCAGCCAAAAACTGCAAAAATAAAAAAAAAAAAACCAACAACAAAAAACCTGAGCCGTTGGTTTCTCAGATCTGGTAACCAAGTTCTGGGCCACTCCCTATTCAAACTACCTTAAATAGAATCCTAAATTGAGCTCTGATATTGCTTCCTTCCTGCCAAGTGTCCTCCACAGCTCTAACTGGCCAAAGCAGTGTTTTCTCAAGTGTGGGTTATAGGCCCCCAGGAATTGCTGATGCTGGTTAAAAATGCAGATTCCTGGACTCTACATCACAGCTTCTGAATTACAAACTATGGCTGTAAGGGGAGCTATTCCCTAGATGTTTTTAATCCAGGAATTTTATCTGCAGAAGCTCATCACATCTGACACCAAATGAGTAAAATTAACTCAGAGACTGAGGTGGGAGGATCCCTTGAGGTCAGGAGTTGGAGACCAGCCCAAGCAAGAACAAGACCTCATCTCTACTAAAGATAGAAAAAATTTACTAGGGGGCAGTGCCTGTGGCTCAGTGAGTAGGGTGCCTGCCCCATATATCAGGGGTGGCGGGTTCAGACTTGCCCCAGCCAAAAACTGCTAAAAATAAATAAATAAAAATTTATTGGGTGTGGTGGTCAACTACTTGGGACGTTCAGACAGTAGCAGATTGCTTGAGCCCGGGAGATTGAGGTTGCTGTGAACTGTGAAGACACCACAGCACTTGGCTGGGCGCAGTGGCTCACCCCTGTAATCCTAGTACTCTGGGAGGCCTAGGTGGGTGGATTGCTTGAGCTCACAAGTTCAAGACCAGGCTGAGCAAAAGTGATACCCCCGCCTCTACTAAAAATAGGAAAACTGAGGAAAGAGGATCGCTTGAGCCCACAGAGTTGGAGGTTGCTGTGCAGTAGGATGTCCTGGCACTCTACCCAGGGTTAACAGCTTGAGACTCTGTGACACCACTGCACTGCACTCTGGCCCTGGCAACAGAGTAAGATCTTGTCTCAGAAAACAAACAAAAAACCCCAAACCTATTGGCCAAGTAAGCACTTTTTTTTTTTTTTTCTTTTTTGAGACGGAGTCTCAAGCTGTCACCCTGAGTAGAGTGCTGTGGCGACACAGCTCACAGTAACCTCAAACTCCTGGGCTCAAGCGACACAGCTCACAGTAACCTCAAACTCCTGTGCTCAAGCAATTCTCTTGCCTCAGCCTCCCAAGCAGCTGGGATCACTAGGCGCTCACCACAACGCTCAGCTATTTTTTTTCTTGGTTGTAGTTGTCATTGTTTTTTTTTGAGACAGAGTCTCACTTTGTCACCCTCAGTAGAGTGCTATGCTGTTACAGTTCACAGCAACCTCCAGCTCTTGGGCTCAAGCGATTCTCTCGCCTTAGCCTCCCACGCAGCTGGGAATACAGGTGCCCGACACAATGCCTGGCTACTTCTTGTTGCAGTTTAGTTGGCCTGGGCCAGGTTCGAACCTAGCTCTCTAGGTGTATATGGCTGGCGCAGAGCCTGTAGTTGTCATTGTTTAGCTGGCCTGAACAATGTTTGAACCCGCCACCCTCAGTGCATATGGCTGGCACTGTAACCACTGTGCTACAGGGGCTGAGCCAAGCACATGGTTTTTGTAATGATTTTTTAAAGGATATTTATAAATATTACGTTTGTTTCATTAAAAAAAAAAATCATTCCCTGTAGAACTTTCATTATAGATAGGTATGTAACACTTAAGTTGCAGTTATTGCTAATATTATATTTGCAGTGTTAAACATTTATTCACTGATTTTGGAGTTTCTGGTCAAAATTTGGAGATGAAAGTTTAAGTTCTCACTTTCACAGGCCCTTGAAAAGTATGTGGGACCTGGGCTTTGTTCAGCTAATACCCAGTAGAGTCAAACTGTCCTGAGTGGAACCTAAAAATCTGAATTTTTAACAATATCTCCAAGAACAGTGCATTTTACAAATATTTAGACTAGGATGAATACAAGAAATTACTAAAGCTTCTCATTATGTGCTAACTTTGAAATAATGTGTTTTTGCCTAAAAACTTAAAAGATTAGTCAAGGTGCTCTTAATTGCAAAGCCTTATGAATAGTAAATTGTTTTAACCTTAATGCCATAAGGGGATCGCCCTTGCTCAGAAGTTCCTCCAAGAAAAGCCCTTAATGATTTAATGTAAAGATTTTTAAACTTTGGAGCCTTGGAGTCCAGAGCTAACTTTTATCTTCTAAATCAGTTTCATAGGACCTTGAAACAGTACCAGCCTGCTTTCTGGCATCAGTCATTGTTATGATTTGAATGCCTCCTCCAGAAACTCACTTTGAAATTTGCCAGTCTAACAGCACTGGGAGGTGGGACCTTGTGATTAGGTCATAGGGCTCAGCCTTTATTAATGGAATGGTTAAGTTTGGCCCCTATTTGCTCTCTACCCTTCCACCATGTTGTGATGTATCAAGGCCCTCGCCAGATGCAGTAACCATGCCTTTAGACTTTGGGGCCTTCAGAACTATCAATCAAACCTCTTTTCAGTCTGGGTTGTCCAGGGTAAGCATTAGCCTAGCTCTCAGCAACATCAAACTCCTGGGTTTGAGCCAGTAGCTAGGCTCCTGCCACAATACCCAGCTGATTTTTCTATTTTTAGTAGACATTTCTCATTCTTACTTATGCTGGTCTCAAACTCCTGAACTAAGGGAACCTTCCCTCCTTGGCCTTCAAAAATGTTAGGATTATAGGATTGAACCACCTTCCCCAGCCAAATCTTTTCTTTATAAAATTACTCAGGGGTACCCTAACAGCAGAAAAATGGATTAACACTATCCACCAGCTTCAAAGCAATTAGCATCAGCTCAGCTTTTTACCAGTCCTCCTCCATATGCCTATCTCCAGACCTGGCGGCTGTGCCAACTCTCGCCTGACCTTTATCTTTGAAACAAGCTGGCAGTACATTTGGTAGTCTTATGTCATTTAATGATGGGAATGTGTTCTAAAAAAATGCAGTCATTAGGTGTTGTGCTATGTATACTTGAAACCTAGATGGTGCAGCCCACCACACACCTAGGTGACATGGAATAACCTAGTGGTTCCAGGGTACACACCTGTACAATGTATTACTCTGAATACTGCTGGCAATTTCAACACAGTAACTATTCGTATCTCTAAACACTATTTGCTATTCTCTATCCTTCAGTGATGGCCACTCAACATTTAATTTTAGTTTCCCAAATACTTTATAGTCACTAAAACTTTTGATGCTACAACTCCAATGCCTAGGAAACTGCACTTTGACAGCCCTTGGATCTTTTCTCCAGTTTTTCAAAGCAAATCCTGTTACTAAGAGGGCTCAAAGGATTATTAACTTGCTGTCAAATTCCTCCTTCATAGCTACTAAAAGTAAAAGCCCAGTGACGACCACCACACTCCTGAGGTTGCTGGACAAATGCTTGCAAAACAATTGACCTATGAGGTGCAAGCTCATAAATAAAGGTTTCTTGGCCATAAAGTTCAGTTCCCTCCTGAGAAACTGTAGGTGTAGACACAGCCTCCACTATCCATTTCTAGAGTCCTTTTGTATGCACAAGATTGACTGTATATAAAGTAGAATCTGCAAATCAGATGTTTCTGAAAACAAGTTTTATTTAAATAAGGGTTTAAATACATTACACATAACATTAAAATTGAAGGGGAAAAAACCAAAAACCAGTCTTGTTACTTCACATGGCATTGGGCAGCTTTTGCTAGTAAGTTGCAAGCTCTA
>CAUYPK010077241.1:0-92943 GCA_963574355.1 Loris lydekkerianus | reverse complement strand
ATGAATTTTGGCTCTTTGCCTCTTATCATTATTTTGTATACTGTGGCTCTTTGCCAAGTTTGGATTTTGTTATGCTGCTTCTGAGGAGGGACCTCTGAGGAGTGATCTCCGAGCGCGTAGTCGAACTTGTTCGCCACCCCGATATTGAGTATTACCCTTATCAAATATGAAGTAACCATTCTTATCCTTCCTTACTTTAGTTGCTTTAGAGCCTATTGTGTCTGCAAATAGAATTGCAACACCTGCTTTTTTCTGATTACCATTTGCCTGAAATGGTAAACCATCCTTTCACCCTGAGTCTATATTCATCTTTTAAGGTAAGATGTGACTCTCGTATGCAGCAAATATCTGGCCTGAGTTTTTGTATCTAGTCAGCTAACCTGTGACTCTTTAAAGAACAGTTTAAGCCATTCACATTAATGGAGAATATTGATAAGTCTGGTAAAATTTTGAGTATCGAGTTTTTTGAAAGTCCAGTGGACATTTTTAATCCTTTTGCTATTGTGGAAGTTGGAGTTTGATCAAAAGTTTCTGAGAGAGATTACTTTTGAGGTAAAGGATTGGGCTGGTCATTATGGAGGATAGGTCTGAGAATATCCTGGAGAGCTGGTTTGGTTATGGCAAATTTCTTCAACATATAAATGTCATAACAGTATTTAATTTCTCAATCATAAATGAAACTCAGTTTAGCTGGATACAGGATCCGGGGTTGAAATTTATTTTTCTTTAGGAGATTAAAAGTTCATGACCACCCTCTTCTGGCTTGAAAAGTTTCAGCAGAGAGATCTGCAGTCATTCTAATATTCTTCCCTTTGTAGGTAATTGATTTCTTACGTCTGGCTGCTTTCAGAATTTTCTCCTTCATATTAACTTTAGTGAAGTTAATTATGATATGCCTGGGGTATGTCTTATTCAGATTGAGTCATGCTGGGTTTCTGAAACTGTCTGCTATCTGAATTTCAGAATCTCTTGGCATGTCTTGAAAGTTCTCTTTCAGAATTTCATGGAGAAGGGCCTCTGTGCCTTGCAAGGTGCATATTTATCATGCTGATATAGAAAGCAAAGACAAGATATAAATTGCAATAAATCTCATTATTTATAATGCCAAAGAATATCTGGATTGTGTAGCCTTCAATTATTCCTTTTCCTGGGAATAAAACAAATAACAAGAAACCCTTTGGACTATCTATAAATATTATAGAGGGTTTGTTTTTAAATCTTTATTATTCTTTCATGTGTAATCCCCTTCTTTCCTTTAAGATCCTTGAAATAATGCTTTTTTTTCTCCTGTAATAATTATTGGAACACTTTGTTCATTTTATTCTTTATTTTTTATATTTATTTATTTATTTATTTTATTTATTTATTTTTGAAGATAACAAATTCACTTATTAAAAAATCCTCCTGTCTCGGCACTGGTTACTCAGTGGTTAGGGCACCGGCCACATGCACCAGGGCTGGTGGATTCCAACCTGCTAAAGAACAATGACAATAATAACAAAAAAATAGCCGGGCATTGTGGCAGGCACCTGTAGTCCCAGCTACTGGGAGGCTGAGGCAAGAATGGCTCAAGCCCAAGAGTTTGAGGTTGCTGTGAGCTATGATGCTCTATGTCTACCGAGGACAATATAGTGAGACTCTGAGACTTAAAAACAAAAACAAAAAATAAAATAAAATAAAAATAAAAATCCCCCTGAAATTGAATTGGTAGAGTTTTTAAACTATAAGGAAAAAAATGGGATTCACCATATTACTAATATTTGTATGTGAAACACTGGGAGAAAATTGTCATTTAAAACAAAAAACCATTGGTAGCTATTTCTAGGGTTTAGATAGTGGCATTTTATCCCTGGAGTAGATGGTCCTTTTGTTTAAGAGAAATATATTTATTCTGATCTTGACACTAATTGTTGGGGATAAAAAAGAAAAACATATTTAAGGGTATGTCCAACACTGGTAATTTTCTATCCAATATCTATTCTTCCTGCTTTTCTTTTTTTTTGAGAGCAAGCTCACTTTTTGTCATGCTGGGTAGAGTTTAGCTCACAGCAACCTCAAACTCCTAGGCTCAAGTGATTCTCCTCTCTCAGCCTCCCAAGTAGTTGGTACTATAGGTGCCTGCCAAAACACCCAGCCATTTTTAGAGATGGGGTCTCGCTCTTGCTCAGCCTGGTCTTGAACCTGTGAGCTCAGGCAATCCACCCGCCTTGGACAGACTGCTAGGATTATAGGCGTGAGCCACTGTGCCCAGCCCTGCTTTTCTTTCTTTCTTTCTTTCTTTCTTTACTTACTTTATTGTTAAATCATAGCTGTGTACATTAGTGTAGTTGCCTGTACCATTATAAGATGCACCATAGATGTGGCCCAACCCATTACCCTCCCTCCCTCAAAACCTCTCCCCTCTCTTCCCCTTCCTTGGCCCTTTCCCCATAGTCTTGTGGTATAGCTGGGGTTGTAGCCTTCATGTGAAAGCTATAATCTAGCTTCATAGTAGGGCTGAGTACATTGGATACTTTTTCTTCCATTCCTGAGATACTTTGCTAAGAAGAATATATTCCAGCTCCATCCATGTAAACATGAAAGAAGTAAAGTCTCCATCTTTCTTTAAGGCTGCATAATATTCCATGGTATACATATACCACAATTTATTAATCTATTCATGGATCGATGGGCACTTGGGCTTTTTCCATGACTTGGCAATTATGAATTGGGCTGCAATAAACATTCTGGTACAGATGACTTTATTATAATGTGACTTTTGGTCTTCTAGGTATAAACCTAGTAAAGAAATTATAGGATTGAATGGCAGGTCTATTTTTAGGTCTCTAAGTATTCTCCAAACATCCTTTCAGAAGGAATGTACTAGTGGGCATTCCCACCAGCAGTGTAGAAGTGTGCCCTTTCCTCCACATCCACACCAACATTTCTGGTTTTGGGATTTAGTTATGTGGGTTACTCCTACTGGGGTTAGGTGATATCTCAAAGTACTTTTGATTTGCATTTCTCTGATGATTAAGGATGATGAGCTTTTTTTCATGTGTTTGTAGATTTTGCGTCTGTCTTCTTTAGAGAAGTTTCTCTTTAAATCCCTTGCCCACCCTGAAATGGGGTCACGTGTTCTTTTCTTGCTAATAAATCTATTGTATAATCTTCCTGGTAAGTGCTAATCACGCTTTCATTTGAACTGCACCAGGGATAGGAAACTCACTACTTTATGATGAATCATGTTTCAGGGTTTTGTTTTTATGATGTTAGTTATAGAAATGCCTTTTTAAAATATTGAACTAAAATCTTTCTTCTTATACCTTCTATTTTTAGGAACCAAACCAAACCAAATGTAAATATTAGCACTGATCTCTATGCCCTAAGATCTGTTCTCAGTTTCCATATTCAGAGAAACCCTTGTGAATGATCAGTTATTCTAGGGTAAGAGATATGAATTGATACTCTCTCAGGGTACACGAGCACCCTAATTAAGTCAGAAAAAAATCTACTGGAATAGACAGAAACAACTTTATGTGTTCATCCAAACATTTCATTTTCCTCCTTGGCACAAAGAAAGACTATATTTGTCACCATTACCACTCCAAACACACATGTGCACACGCGTGTGCATGTACACACACAGTAGCTGATAGATAAATGGAGTCGCAATAGATAGATCTAGATAGGTCGAGTTATGGTTAGGAGTAATGGATAATTTGGTGTGGGCTGAAGTGATGTCTTCTGTTTCAGGCACAGCCTTAAAACATCCTGTGTTACCTTAAGATAGTCTCCATAGATTCTTCCTCAAAGGTAGAAACATACAGTGTAAGGAGCCAGGATCCCGAGTTTACTGCTTAAAGGAAAGCTAGCCAGGGGAGCCACTAACTAGAAACGTCCTCATGACACTCTGTATAAGGAAAAAAATATGTTGCATTAAGGCTCTGAGAAGAGTTTGAGGTTGCTTGATACATCATCCCACCTTGAGTTACACAGATCTGAAGCATGGAGATACCAAGATCAAGTGTTGCAAATTCTATTTAAAAAAATTCTACCTACCAGAGTTTATCCTTAAAAAGTGTCATGGGTATCCTACTCAGTGATTTCCTAAAATGTCTATAGCAGCATTATTTGTTATAACATGAAATTTAAAACAATCTAAATGTCAACAATATGTTATTCATTAGTATGAAAATATGGTACAATTGTAGAATGAAATATTATACAAACATTAAAAATGATAAAAATATTTGTTAACAAGTTTAGTCTATATAATGTCTTAATATTACATCTTAACACAAAAAGATTATTGCAAATGTATGGTCCAAAATGTTAGCAGTGGTTAATGTAGGTTATAGATGTGATTTGTATCTCCTTCTTTGTTATTTTCTAAGTTATTTACATTAAAAATGATAGATGCACACACATACAATGTCTGTAAACAAATAATTTACTGTTACTTTTTAAATGTTTCACAAACAACCAGTAGATGAACTCCAAGAGTTGATAGGGTAGAGTATTAGAACCTTCCATGCTAGGAGAATGGCCATGATGAAGTAAGAAGTTGCTCCTGCAAAGAAGAGGCGCACAGTACCTATAAAGCACCAGACAAACAAAAAGGACTAGAGGCTAAGCTATCATCTCAATCCCACCTGATTTCACTTATTAAGAGCATATATTGACAGTTTGATAATTTGCTATTGTTTACCAACTACTGAATGGCTAAGTAATAAATTCAGAGACTGTAATCCAATAATTCTCAGGTGGAAGCACTTTCCTGAAACTCACCCTATTTATGGGACAAAGGGTAGGATCTTGAGGAAAAAAGCTTGGATACCATCCCTACGCATTGCTCAATACCAATAATCTTATTCATGTCAACATTCCCTGATCCAATATGATAATGTAATACATATGTCCCTTGAATCTCAAAGGGAAAACTGAAAATAACAAATAGAGATTCCTTTTAAATTGTTCATGGTTCTCTCAGTTTAATAATACATTAAAAGAAATAATTTTCATACAGTCAACATTAGAATCATGTCTCTGAGTCTCTTCACAAACTTCAAATATTGGATTTTTGCCACTTTAATCATCTAAAATATAAAATAAAACATTTACCAATAATGTATCAATATCCTCAATTTACAAAGAGGGTATTTAACTAAGGGAATTTATTTAGGATTTTATCTATTTATTTATTTGGCTATGTTTTAGAACTGATTTTTGTGAGTGCTACTTCTTTTAGCAGTAGGCTTTTTGTTTTCCCTTTTTCTTTGACTTGTCAGAGGTTTTTACAGTTGTAATCCAGAAACAAAAGTCAGGGAAATTAGACACCTTAGATTTTCAATGAAGGCTCTGGCTAATACCCTTTTGTAAATGTTCTGAAATTCTGGCAATAAAGTAAGAAACACTGTAGGTCACATCCCACAAGGCATTTTTATAAGCATTACAGCAATGCTGTATCATAGCTATAATTATAGCTATGCTGTATCTTTGGGAGATATTCTTAGCACATACCATGCTTTCTCGTTGTACAATAGAAGATACTTAATTTAGGAATTCCATTATGGGATGCTTTTGAAACCACTAAACCATGTTTTTTGTTTGTTTGTTTGTTTGTTTTTTGCAGTTTTTGCCTGGGGCTGGGTTTGAACCCACCACCTCTGGTATGTGGGGCCTGTACCCTATTCCTTTGAGCCACAGGTGCCACCTAAACCACATTTTTTAAACCATAGAGTTTATGGTTTTTGTTTATTTCCTGTATTGTTTACATTTTATTTCTTTAAGATTTAAATAATTGAAATGGTATCCCATGTTCACGGATTGAAATAATATTGTTAAAATGTCTATACAAGCCAAAGAAATTTACCATTCAATCCATAAAATTCCAATGGCATTTTTCATAGAAATATAAAAATTTCCTAAAATTTTCTGAAATTCGTGTAGAAGTACATACGCACAGACACACAATTCAAATAGCAAAGAAATATTGAGCAAAAAGAATAAAGCTGGAGTCATCAGCCTGCCTAATTTCAAAGTAGACTACTGAGTTATAGTATGTAACAACATGGTACTACCATAAAATCAGATCTATAGACCAATGCAACAAAATAGAGAATCCAGAAATAAATCCACACATTTATGGTCAATTGATCTTTGACAAAGATGCCAAAAACACACACAGGGGAAAGAACAGTTTCTTCCATAAGCAGTGTTGAAATAACTGGATATCTATAGAATACAGAAGAAAGAAATCATATTCTCAGTTCACATCATATACAAAAATCAACTCACAATGATTAAAGATGTGAATGTAAGACCTGAACCCTTAAAACTACTAGAAGATAACATAGAGAAAACATTTCTTGACATTGGTATCAGACAATAAATTTTTGTATGTCATCCTAAAAGCACAGGCAACAAAAGAAAAAACAAAAACAAAAAATAGACTAATAGGACTGTGTCAAGCTAAAAGCTGACACACAACAAAGAAAACTATCAACAATGTGAAGATACAACCTATGGAATGGAAGAAAATATTTATAAACCATACATTTGATAAGGAATCAATGTTCAAAAATTATTTTGAAAAAAAATCAACATCAAGGAAACAAATAACCTAGTTTAAAAAATGGGCAAAAGTCCTGAGTAGATATTTCTCAAAAGCAGATATAGAAATGGCCAATGAGTATATGAAAAAAAGTCTAACAAAAATGAGGGAAATTTTCCTAATCGTTACATAAATGCAAATTAAATCCACCATGGATAACACCTTACAATTGTTAGCATGGCTATTATCAAAAAGTCAAAAGATAAGTTGGGGTAAGAATGTGGAGAAGAGGAAACTGTTGTACACTGTTGGTGGAAATGAAAATTTGTACAGTCACTGTAGAAAATCGTATGGAGTTCCCTCAGACAAATTAAAAATGGAACTACCATGTGATCCAGCAAGCCTATTCCTTTGTGTATGTCTAAAGTAAATGAAATCAGTATCTCAAAGTGGTATCTACAGTCCCATGCTCATTCCCTCATTATTCACAATAGCAAAGTTAGAGAATCAATCTTAGTGTTCAATGACAGATAAATGGATAAAGAAAATGCATTACATACATACACAGTGGGATATTATTCAGCCTTAAAAATGAGGAAAATTTTGTTATTTGCAATAACACGAACTAAGAGGACACTACTTAAGTAAAACAAGCAGGCACAGAAGGACAAACTCTGCATGATCTCTCTTATAGATGGAATCTAAAGAAGCTGAGCTCATAGAAGTGGAGATTAGAACAGTGGTTTCCAGAGGCTACAGGGTGGGGGAGATGAGGTGGTATTCATCATAGGACACAGAGTTTTACTTATGCAGGATACATAAGTTCTTGAGCTCTAATGTAAAACATGATAACTATAGTTAACAACACTGGGCTGTATACTTGTAATTTGCTAGGAGTAACTCTCATCACACCCACAAAATTAATGACCAATGGAAATAAACACAGATGATTTTGTGAGGTGATGGGTCTGTTAATTAACTTGACTGTAGTAATCATTTCACAATGGACACATATTAACATAGCAAAGCATCACATAGTACACAATAAATATATGTAATTTTTGTCAATTACACTTTAATACAGTGAGAAAAAAATTCTCCCTTAATCATTGTAGAGAACGTATCTATAGCCTGTTATACATGGTGGAATACTCCATATATAGTTCTGGTGGGTAAATGTTTTCAAGAAGGATGGCAGGAAGCCAGGTTATATAGATCACCTGGGGTGGAACTCTGTTATCTTGTGTATAACTCATGAGTCATTATAATAAATGGATAGTTTTGGAGGTGCCAATTATTTTAAGGCTCAGAATGGAATTCCTCAAATAAATGTAGTCTGTCTAAATATGTACACCTTTCAATCATGTTATTCCTTTGGAATTAATATCTTATGCCCAGAAATGAATTCATGCCTCAGATATTTTTAATTTTGAATTTGTTTCTAATGAAATTCAGTGAAAATTTCCTCCATGTGGCCTTCCATAAACGACTCCTGCTGATTATTTCACAGAGGATGGTGTAGCCAGCTCTAACCCTCACAGTGTTTGTGTCTGTGTGTGTTTGTGTGTGTTTGTGGGGTGAGTTAGTGAGGAGCCATTGATTCACGAATCTCAACAGTGTTTGTTGGCTAAACACCAAGATGAAGGAATTAAAAAAGCTGCAGGTAGAGATCCAAGAAGACATCCTTTCAAGCAAGTCCAAAGCCGAGTAGCATCACTTTCAGGGTCAAACTGAGACGTGGGCACAAAGGGCCAGGAAGAACGTGGCACTCCTTCCAGCTGGTAGTCTCTGAATACACAGCGCACATCAGCAGCCAGCTGAGCACTGCAGCAGGCCAGCCTGCAGAAGCGCTGGCTCAGAAAGCAGCCTCTCCTCTCTGTGCAGGGTGATTTAGCCCTGATTCCCCATTCAAGGAACAAAAGTTCTAGAGAGGGCATCTTAGAAGAAAACAAATGTTCCTTAGACGGACCCCTCTTTTGAAGACATCTGAGAGACATCAAGTGACCGTTGCCTACATGAACCTACGTGTGGAGGTCACACTCCCACCAGACTTTGTTTCTCCTACTTTGTTTCAGGCACAGTGCTGAGCTGGGGCGGCAGTGTGAGCAAGCACTTTGTCATGGTATTTTTTCCAATCATCTTCAGTTCTCCTGAGAGGTGTTCTGGAAAATGCAGTGTACTACAGTTCCCAGTAGTGCCAATCATGCTGGGGTGGCCTCAGAGACATTTTAGTGCCCTGGGTGCTAGCTCTGCTGGCCTATGGCTCATTCTGGCTCCGAGCATACTACTTCCCTAGAGGCAGAAATAGCTTGACATTCAATGGGCCGTTCTTCTACTTCCTCTCTGCCACAGTAATTTAAATAAGAACATGGGAATGAACTGCCATGGCTATGTTTTACTAACAAGTTGGAGTTAGCTTAGCAAAGCTCCCTGAAAACAAGTGGCAAGGATGACAGCCAGGGCTTAGCAGGGCCTGAGACCAGGGTTCCTGGAGACTGTTATGGTCAAAGCATGTGGATTGTGAGGGTTGTAGACTTTCACTGCATCTTTCCCGGGAGGTACAGAAGGACAGGTGGGCCACCAGAATTTCATGCAAGCCACCATTTAGCACATCTATTGCAGACTGCTCCTTTGATATCATCTGTTGCTGGGGAAAGACTTTCAACAGGTTTATAAATTCAAAATTTATAACTTCTGTGAAACTTAGAAACAGTAAAACAGATCAAAAAAGAAAAAGCCTAAAAAACCTGCTCCACCCTTCTCTTAATCCCAAGGAGCTCAGAGCAGATAAACAGCAGTTTGCACAACTAGTGTTTTTGAGGTAGTAGAAATGCCTTTTACTATATCATATTGTCCCTTCCATAGAATGTAATACAAACTGACACTGTTTGCTGTGGCTGAACCGATTTCTGAGGCTTGCCCAGACGGCTTCTCCTACACAAGCAGAACTTGGGTGGATAAATGTATTGTTCTGTTATTTCAAGTACAGCGCTCCTTTCACTATTTTAACCTTAAAGCAAAAGTTAATTCACTACATTTAAATCCTGTGCTAATTTTAGTTACTTTTTTATTGCCTTGACTTAGTGGAAGAATCACAAAATGAAGTTTAATCTGCAATGAATAAAATATTTTCAGTATATATGGAGAGGTCATTTTCTACACAAGCTTGTTTATACTTCTTGGCTTACATGAAGAGAACAAAAATGCAGCACACCTCTAAACTAGCAAAACTGGAATTTCCTTCTGGAGAAAGTAAATCACAAGTATTTCTAAGCCCCAGGGAGGTGTGTTGTATACATTTACATTTTTTCGCTGAAACATAACCCCAGTATTGGCTGCTGACCAGAAGCCAATAGGACATTAACCTCGCAGGTGAGCAACCTTACTTCACATGTGTCTATGCCTCTCTGGTCCCTCTCTCTTACCTAACTCCAACCAAGGCTCAAGTTTACTGGTGAGGAATTATTTTTTTTCTTCTGATTTCACATTCACAACTACTTTGAGCTTAAACTAAGAGAGATTAAAGACTCCACCTTGTATGAGTGCCCTAAAACTGTGGAGACTTAAAAACTGGTTGATCCAATGCATTGAGAATGCAAGTTATCAAGATAATGACAACTGTTAACTGAAGTCTCAAAGAGATCGTGTCAGTTTAACACTAGGTAGCCACTAATCCTACTTATTAAACAGGCCTCCAAGTTTTAGTTATTGCTGCCTATACATAGGGATGGGGAGAATGCAAGAAAAGACCTTCAACATGGTGATTATTTTTCAATCTCTTAGTTGCTCTTCTACATGTTGTGTGATATTCTGCCTCCTGAATTCTGGAAACAGCTATAACGATTTGGTAGGAATGCTGTTCATGCAAACAGATGGAGTAATTGAGAGAATAAATAAAAATATTCAGTGAATTTCCATGCAGAAGCAGCATACCTTCTGTGAGACAGCAATGATGGATTTATGGATATTATTAATATCATAGAAGTTATGTATTCTTGTCAATACTATCAAAATTATTTTTTGCTTTAATATAAGAAAAAATCATATTAATCTTTTGGAGTTGGCAAGGTGATAAGTAATATATTTGTGAAATTTCATAAAATATACATGTGAAACTGACACAGGACCTTTGAAAATAAAGAGCCAAATGATCTCTATATCCTTCTGGTGCCACTGGGTAGATGCCAAAGTGCAGTACAGCTGGTAGAAATGCTTCTGTGCTCGCCAAATATCATTGCTGCATAACCACTCATGGACGAGGAAGCTCCTGCACACAGGAGACTGCTAGACTAAAAGGCCAGACCCACACTGCATGCACACACATGTGGTTTTAATCATAAAATGGTTTCCATTAGGTTGATGTGTACATGTGCAATATAACTGACCCAAATTGTTTAAAGTTAAACATACACTTAGCACACTGCCATATATTCAATGAGGAGAAAGCACCAAGTAAATACCAAATAAGGTTGATGAGATGGATGGCTGACTGTTTCCATGATGGGCAAAATGGAATCAATGCATTGATCTCTACATGAGTCTGAAAAGAAAAGTATGGTTCTGAGAACATCCATGTACCACTTAGAATCCTGTATAAAGATCAAACAATAGGCAGCCCATTTTCCAATTTTGCAATTGATGTAAAATACCTGAAGAAATTCACAGTTTCTAAAACTGCATGGAAATACAGGAAATAAAAGACACAATCCTGATTTTTGTAATTATTGTGCTATTGAATGTATATAAATGATATGAACAAAATGCAGTTTTCAAATAGGTTTTATTAACACCTGAGAAATTTGTATACTTACATCTCTGTGGTGTAAGCGATAGAAATACTCAAATATTTGAAGCATTAAAAACTGACACAAAATACATAATGACGAGAACAGATTAAATTGTGAATTAACAGTAAGAGAAATACACTTTGTGAATAGGAAAATCTTTTTAGGGGATTGCCTGGGCATGTGTGGGCTGAATCTCATTCCCAGGCTTTCCTTGTATTACTTAAAGCATCGGATGTTAAAGACAATGTCCTTGTATCAGTTTCTCTCTATTGATACATGCCATTATCACATAGTATTTTAGAAAAGCCTTTATATGCAATTTTCTGTGAATTGATAATCAATCATGCAGTGAGAGAATTTTAAATGTAAGTGCTTATTTATAAAACATTTGTGGTTTTAAAAAATCATATGGACACATGAGAGAGACATTTATAATCTTCACTGGGATCAGTCTGAGTGTTAGGTACATTTAATGTGGTATAAATGTTGTGCTTCAAACACAAATCATCATTAACACATGCAAATAGAGATGCACGCCTACCACATGCATCTGTCTTTAATGATGGACTCCCTCTATTTGCACCTGCAAATATCTTCTTACAAGACATGAGTGAATGAATGGATGGGGCTTGTGTTTTACAACTTGATGTCTTCAGGATTCCATCACATATTCCACGGCACCATAGAAAGACCCATTTCCTGAAGAGCGCACAGCCTCTGGGTGTGAGGCTGTGCGCTTCCCTACTCTGGAAGCTCCAATTGCTCTGCTTCCCTTGCCTGCTTTTCCCTGCTTTCCTTTCAGCCATGTGAGCTATTTTATTTTGACATTTTAAAGACCAGCTTCCTTAAGATAAAATGTGACTGGGCCCTTTGGAGGGCTTCCTGGCATGGATCCTTTTTGCAGAATGGCTATGTGTTAATAATAGATATTATGATCAAGCTACCACTGCACTCCCACCTTTAGAGAATGGTCAGAATTACAGACATCCATTTTGGTAAATGCCCAAGCTGATCACTGACCAACCTTGAGGGGGAAGGAGAGACGGGAAATAAACAAGACATCTATTTAGTTACTTATTTATGAAATGGAAAGAAAAAATATTAGCTAGAGACCTAATCTATTACTACATATGACCAAGTTGCTGCTGCTATCCAAGTCAGCTTTTAAAACTAACAGAAGCAGTGTATTTTTAGTCTTTTCATTTGCTTCTTCCTGGTAGTTCTGGGAATGTTCTCCTGCTTTAACCATAGAATCGTTTCCTAATGCCACACTGGGATGTCAGGTAATATTTATAATTTAGAACAGTATATTAAGAATAACAGCCTGCTGATGCCACTCACGTAACACCCGTTAACTATACTTTCTGAAATACTGTATATAAGTCCTAAAGAACCAGCTGTGGGAGACAGCATCCAGTGTTCCCAATGTGAAGATGACAGATTGCCCTAATACCTGACAAGCAGTGTAATTTCTAAAAAATCTAATCTCATGCTGCATGGGAAAGGAGTATACAGGAGTTACCCAAAGGCCAAACAAAATAGAAAAAATAAAAGAGAGGGAAAAAAGAAAACCTTATGAAACATTTTTCACAGCATTTTTCTGAAGCAAACAGCAAAGAGAAAAAGCTATCCTGTCATGAAAAATAGATCTAAAGCAAGCAGTGGAAGGTGGTGAAAATGTAACAGAACAGTGGGCAACACTTTGGGAATAGTAAGCAGTTTGGTTAGACAATAACCAACATATATTGAAGACTGCTCTGAAAAGATTGTCTCTGGACTGTGCTACTCCTGTTTACCGAGCACACCCCACTGTCCGTCTGTGCTGAACAGACGGAGGTACTCAGGTAGCACTCAGGTAGCCTGACTCTGATTTTGGCAGTCATCCTAAGTAAACTAATATCAGCTAGGATTAAGGAAGATCTCAACCTCTTACTCTGTCTCTTCTCTCTCTTGCTATCTTTGTATAATAGCCTAAAATGAGAACGCTTTATTGACTGAGTTTTCCTTTTGAAGAACGTGGAATAGTTAATGCTATATGAGAACTTAGTGATAATTTTCTATTGTAAGTACTACCTATATAAACCATTAAAACAGATGTAAGGATCATGCTTAAATGGATATTTTCAATGCAACCATTAGAAGGAAAGTATTCGTATTAGTAATGCTGCTTTGAATAAAATTCCCAACTATTTTTTAAGGAGAATTGGGGGTTAATGAACAAAGGGGGAAACTTCAGAAAATTCAAGAACCACACATCGTGGGCAGGAACGCTACAACCCACCACCCCCATTCATGGATTGGCTGGATCTCTGAAACTCAAACTTGCATTCAAAAGCTATTTATTTCCCGGAGACATCATGGGCTGACACCAGAGTCTGGTAGCATCACATGCATTGCCAACAATTTGTGAGACGGTGGGAGTCTAGAAATGAAACCCACAGACCTCTCAACCTCTTCAACCACCAGGTCTGCAATATGTTCATGGTGGAGCTTGCATCTTCCCAGCTGTCTCGTTGAAGTGAAATTATTTTCATCAAAAAGGAAAAAGCATTCACTGTTCACAGTAAGGAAAAAATGCCTTTAAAAAAAATTATAATCCCTAGGCAAAAGTTTCAACAGAGATGACAATAAAGTGGCAATGAGACTACTAAAAAAGTCATTTAAAGAATACGCTTTCTTTCAAAATTAGACTCTAAGGGTTTTTTTGTTCTTTTTTGTTTGTTTTGAGACAGAATCTCACTCTGTCACCTTGGGTAGAGTGCGGTGGCATCATAGCTCACAGCAACCTCAAACTCATAGGCTTAAGCAATCTTCTTGCTCAGCCTCCCCAGTAGGTAGGACTACAGGTACCCAGTTACAACACCTGGTTGCTTTTTCTGTTTTTATTAGAGAGCAAGGGGTCTTCCTCTTGCTCTGGCTGGTCTTAAAATCCTGAGCTCAAGGAATCCTTTTACCTCTGCCTCCCAGCGTGTTAGGAATACAGGCGTGAGCCACCGTGCCTAGCTCCTAAGTTTATTTTTGATTCTCTTCCTCTAATGTGATATTTTCATGAATAATAGAAAAGTCAGCCATGAAGACCCAGAGCTAAGCTTCCGTTTAGTACCTTAATCCAAATCAAACACTCAGTGAAGCTAATGAGCCTGGCAGAGTGGATACATCCACCCTAGGGTAGGAAAATCTGTATGAAAGGACAGGCCTTGCAGACAGGAGGACCTCGGTCAGTCACAGGGAAGTCCTCTTTAGATCCCAGGGGATTAGATCCCTACTAATGAAGCCTGCCTCTAGAACCATGAACCTCGGTTCACCGTTGGGCCCTTGTTCACCTCAGTGAAAGCGCTCAAAAACAAGCTGCATTAGGAATGGGCAGGCGGAGAGATGAAAGAAAACCAGTACTGGAATATTTAAGATTTAGTTTCAGACATTTTTTGAAAAACAATAATGTCAGAAAGGAAACAAGTTTTTACATCTCAACAGATATAAAATTTAGACTACCCTATTGGGAAGATTAAATACTGTAATAATACAATTCTTCCCAAATCAATTTTTATCTTCAAAATGTAATCCCCCAACAAAATCCCAATGGAATTTGTTTTATAACTTTGAAAAACTTATTCAAAAATACATCTGAAAAAAATAAACAGTGCAGAACTATCCAAAATAATGGAAAATACTGGAAGAAGAGAATTTATTCTAATATAAGAGCCAATAATTAAAAACAGTGTGATGTTGGCATAAGAATCAGCAGACAGATCAGGGAACAGAACAGATAACTCTAAAACAGATTCTGGAATAACAAAAGTCAGAAAATATTGCAAATTACTGCTATTGGTTAATTGGCTGATTGGGGCAAAAATGAGTTATATTTTTCTTTTCTAATACCAGTAGATAGATAAATAGATAGATAGATAATTGATTGGTAGATAATAGATACAGTCTAAACTGGATTACCAGTATTAAATGTTACAAAATCTACAGAATTGGAAGAAAATATTGCTGAGTACTAATCTCAGGATATGGAGGGGGATTCAAAACATAAAAGCAATTCAAGAGTTTGAATCTTGGAACCAAATCTCCAGGTATTATATGTTATTTATTGTCATAAGAAATAAATTATCCTGGCTGATCACTAAGGGGATATGAGTAATGAAGTGGAGAAGCTTGGCTGGCTAAAAACGGTCAGCTAGCTACAACAGGTGCAACCTCCAGGGCCCTGCAAAATTCACAGACTAAAATCTGAGCTTCTCACTTGTGTTTCAAATTTGGCTAAGTGAGTTTTGGCACGACAGTCACAGGCCATTTGTACATACCGCCTTTGGGTGAGATATTGAAGATGTGAGTTGTGGGACCCATACTCTATAATAATGTTTGATACCTGGATGTAAGCAGAGCTTAAGAGCAGGACATAATTGGTTGTTTTTTATTCTGAGTCACTAACAACTGTATCCAGGATCTCACCTACTAAATAATTCCAACCTTTCCACTGAGCAGGAAGCTTTTAGTTTGTCTGGAAAGAGCTCCAGACTCTATCATCTGATGCAAGTGTTTAAACCTATAGGTTTGACATATCTTTCACATTTGAATAAAACAACTTTCATTTTAAAAATATCATCTAGATCAAGTTACCACCTGCCTGATGCAAGCCTAACATTTGCCTCGATTTGACCTTGATTTATAAAATGTATAACACAAAGAAAAACTATTTTAAAGGTCTTTAAATCGTAGTACTTGCTAAGCTTCCTTTCCAAACAAAAATAGGAATGAAGGAAGGAAAAAAGGAAAGGAGGGAGGGAGGGAGAGGAAATAAATTATTTATATAATTTATATGTAATTATATTAAGGTAATAATTACTGTGATTATTTCTATCACATAAATCAAGCATCTAGCACCAAACTTGGCACATTATAAGTGCTCACTTCTAGATCTATGATAGTTATCCCTCCTATTAACTAAACAACAGACATTTATTAAGCATTACCTCTCAGTCATCACTATCACCTACCTAGTCATCTTGGGAAAATCTTTACAGTATCAAAAAGGGACCTTGCATTCATAGAGCTTATTGTGATCTTAGTTTATACAATACAACAAGTGACATGAAAAGTTGATTAATTGGAATTTAATAAATGAAATTAACTCAGTATAGGGGAAGTGTGTACTATCAGATGTTCTGCAGAGAACAAAAGAATTTTGGATTGTTGTGGCTATTTGGAAATATGCACAAACTGTGACATGTGATGTGAGGGAAGGAGGGGGCAAGCCCTTCCCGCTGGGAAGGGCGGCAAAGAAAAGCAGAGGCAGTGGAGGGTGGTTCCTAGAGAAGAGCAGTGACGGTGGGGAAGAGCAGGAAGTTGGGAGGCAGGAGAGAAGGGTGCTGAAGGAGGGAGAGCAGACCTGGGGGAAGGAGCCAGAGGCCCCACATGAACTTTGTGGCCTTGATCCAATTGTCTGTGGGCAGCCTCGGGGAGGGGGGTGGGGGGGGTTACAGAGAGTGGGGACAGAAGTGGAATTACGAGGATTTCTTTCAGAATTCCTTGTCAATATTTCCCTTCACATTTGTATTTTACATGTCTTGTTTGGGCTCAGTGTGGAAATTACATTTATAATTGCCATCTTTTTCAACAACCAAGGAAGAACTTCTCTGCTTTATAATATTAAAGATCTTGGACAATGACATTTTTCAATGGCCTAAAATATGCTTTATTCCCTGGAACTAGTATCTTCTACCACAAATGCAGTATTTCTCTTCCTGTTTGGTATATTTACTAAGATTTCTCAAACATTCCCTTCATGTGTGCATCTTTTTACTTTGTTACTTACTCCTCCCCTATCTCCACCTTTTATCCTAAATTTAAAGACTTAATGTTTTCCTGGTTATCTTTCCTTACCCTTCTGCCCCTGCCTCTCTCTATAGTCTCACACAGCTTTACGTCCCTAAGTGAGATTATGCCTGTGTGTATATACGTGTGTATATATGTTCGTGTATGTGTGTGTGTATATATATGTGTGCGTGTGTCTGTGTGCGCATATATATACACATATATACACACACATACCTTAACTTATATATATACATATCTTAAATTTTATATATATGTATATATAAGTTATATGTATATATATATACACACATACATAACTTATATATACATATATACACACTTATATATATACATACATATCTTAACTTTTCAGAGTTTTTTTCTATTTGGATAACTGCCAACCCTATAGTCCCATTTTACACTTCAGTGGATTATTCAGAGGCTAAAATCATTTTCCTTGGTGTTTTATCTATTTTGTCTAGTTCAAATTCATTAGTGAAGGAAGTATAAAAAAAATGTATCTTTTCCTTTAAAAAAGAATTGGACTTGGCTCATGTAGCTCAGTGAGTAGAGTACCAGCCACATATACCGAGGCTGGTGGGTTCAAGTCCAGCCCAGGCCTGCTAAACAACAATGACAACTGTAATCAAAAAATAGCTGAGCATTGTGGCGGGGGCCTGTAGTCCCAGCAGCTACTCAGGAGGCTGACGCAAGAGAATCGCTTAAGAGTTTGAGGTTGCTGTGAGTTGTGATGCCACAGCACTCTACTGAGGGTGACCTACTGAGACTCTGTCTCAAAAAGAAAAAAAAAAGGACAAAAAAGAAAAGAAAAGAAAAGAATTGTTGGGTGGTGCAGAGTGTGTTTAGGAGCCAGGGCAGCAATGAACAAGATGGGTTGGGACCTGCTACCTTCTAGGGATAAGCTCTGTGGTGTGTCCCCAGGTGCTTGCTGAGAGCCCTGCCCTGGGTTCTACTGCCCCACCTTGCTAGTCTTAGATTTTCCATGAATGACTCATGATTTAGGATATCTCGTCTCAATAGCCCCACACCGCTTGAACCCCGTATTCCCATCAAGTGAAGAATTAGTTTTCCACAGTATTTCTCCCTATCTTGGTGAACAATTCAAATAATATAAACGGGCACAAAGGAAAGACTATGATATCCATGAACATTTATTTTAGAGAATTACCCCAGCCTCTCTGTCACTTATCAGTATGCTTAATTGCCAGCTAGACTTTACTTCTTTGGACACAGATGGAATTGGCACCATCAAGAATGCCTTGGTAAGTACAGCTAACATGGCTGTAGGGCAATTTTTGATTGACCAGTTGGTCGTAAACATGCATGGATACTTGAAAGAGTAGAGGTTGAAATATTACTGTATCTAGATTTGCCTCTGTTTTACATTCATGGATAGATCCCTGGCTTGGTAAAGAAACAGAGTCTTAAACCTTCATTTTCCTTGCATTAAGTAGAAAAGACTCATCTTGATATGAGTAAAAGGTAAGGGAAACCTAACCAGGTGCTAAATAAATAAATGAGACATACTTGAAGGCTTCATATGATATCCACATTGTTGTGAACAATGTATATGGATCTCCGTATGCCCAGGGACACACACATGTAAGCAGAGGATCCATGGGAAGGAACCAGCATTCTTTTCCTGTAATCGTGGTTTGGTATAAATGGAAAGCAACAGAATTTGTGTGCACACAGAATCCTGCTTTTCTGAATAAAGTAGCCAAGATTATTGAAGGGATCGATGTGTAGAAGTTAATATAATTTAGATTAGTTGCTTCTCAAAATACATTCCTTCAAATCATTTACAATTGACTCTCTCCCTTTCTAATGCCAATGGATTTCTTATTTTTTTTTTTAACAGCATTGAAATAAACTTAAATGAATTTGGTTGTGTCTCTGTCTTGCTTATGTATAAGGAAACAGTATTGTTAATTATAAATTTGTATATATACACAGAAAAATTTCCATGCTCAATACATGAGATGTCCCATCTTCAACAGCACAGGAAGGCAAAGACCCGAATTATGTCACATGCACAGTTATTAATCCAGGTTGGCAATTTAGAGAGACAGTGTGGTCTAGCTGATAGAACACCAGATGGGAAGGCATGGGACCTGGTTTCTAGTCCCAGTTTTATCACTGTTAGATATTTGGCAAAGTATTTCTCTCCATGTCTGTCTTCCTGTGTCAAAGTGCTCATAGTCCCAACTCTCTCCTACCTTCACAGGTATGAGAAGAAAGGCTGCCCAGAAAGCAATTAGAGGTTTTCAAAAATATATTAATAAAGCTAAAGGAGTTTTCATGTTCAAGGGTCACCAGAAGCTACCACTCACTTTCTACCTCACTCTCTTTGAGCTTTAAGTGCTTCCTCACCACAACTAGATTGCTTGTGGTTGTTGACAAGCCTGGTCCTGGTAACATCGGCTTAGGCTTGAGAATAGCTTTTTAAACTCTTTAGCCTTCGAATATGTCTCATTCATTTATTTAGCACCTGATTAGGTTTTCCTGATACTTTCCTAACTTAACTCATTTCTTTCCTTATAATATCTTCCTTCAGCAATTCGGCCAAGGGAAGAAAAACATCTTTGTTTTTCTTGCAGCACTAAGTTTATTAGTTTTTGCTAAGTCTGTGGCAGTGTGATAAGTACAATGGGGAATACAGAGGAAGCCTGATATGTATTTGTCTATGCAGAGACCCACAGTCAAATTTGGGAGAGCAAGCACACATAAGACAATTAGATTAATGACTTGGTATAAAGCATAAAATATGAGAAGAGTTTGCAAATATGAAAATTGCTGTGGGCTAAAAGAAAGGCTTCTTGGAGTGCATGGAGCTTGATCTTGGCAGAGTAAATAAGATTTAGGTCAGAAGAGACCACAAGGGAGGGCCATTCTGGAAAGGACACAGAAGGAAATACAAGAAGGCAGAATTAATTAAGGATTAGAAGGAAATAGGTTGCACACAGACATTATACCTCCATTATATAGAAGGCCTAGTTAAATATGGAAACCTTTATGCTGTTAGGTTACAAGACAATTAAGAGGCTTTGGGAAGTTTTGAAAGGAAGAACATCTGGATGAAAGAACTGGGAAAATTAGCCATAACCTAAACACTAGGCAGGGTGGCCTTGGGGGAGCCTGGATGTAGGGAAACCAAGGGAAGAAATGGAGAAGGAGGAGAATGGCCAGGGGACATATTTTTAAAGAAACGATCCTATGATTAAGAGCTGTTTTCAATAGAATGAGAATACTAAGAAGAAAGATTGGGCATAAGTACCATGAATTTCAAGGAAGGAAGGATGGACGTCCCGCACCAGGGGGAGGATGTTTCAGGTAATCTCGGGAGGGACCAAGTGATCAAGAGTGAGACATGGAGGACCAAACTGATAGATCTGGTAAGAAAACGAGATGCTCAGCAGATTCAGAAAGGGACATTCCAAAGGAAGTGTTCATCTGAGAACGTGATGAGTGAAGGTGTAGGGAGGAGCCTCACACTGAGCAGTGACTGGTCCAGAGCAGCCAGGGCTCTGCAGAGTCACTGCCAGATGAGGGGTCTAATGTGAAGTCAGCAAGCAGTGAGGCCGAGAAAAGATCCATGGTTTTGAGTGTATGTTCCTGAAAAAAGCAACCCAGAATGGAAGAGAGAGAACAAATGTCTTTGGTTGAAATTCTCTTAGTGTTGGATTCCTATTAAGTTGCTACCTTGGTTTTACTGAGCTACTTTAAATTTCCTTTAGGTCTTTCCCTCAGGAGACTGTGGGAAAAGACTGTGGGTTCATTCTCTTTTTTTGCTGCAAGAACCAGGGAATAGACTCAAGGATTGGAGAGAAATTTTAAGGCCACTCATCTCTTCACTGTTTAGTATGCACTTCTGACTTTCCATACCCAAGGCAGTAAACAAGAAAAACAGGATCCTGCTCTGATGGAGCTTATGTGATATGATACTTGCTTTTACAAACCCTTAAGTGAAGACGGCTGTGAGAATATGTGGCAGTAAATGCCCTGCTAGCCAGGGTTTCAGAGAAGGGTTCCATGAGAAAATACTGCTTTTACTAATTATTAGGGAAGGGGAATAATACAGACATCTATACAGATTGCACATTAGAGACCTGGAATTTATTTGGACTGACACCCTGTGCCAGTCCAAAATTACTGCACTTAATCTCCATTAAATGCCTGTCTGTATGTGAACTCCAGTTTCTGTAGGCAGTTGACTTCAGGCAGAAGCCTTGCAGGATGTCTTGAAGAATCAATATGAAACAAGGCTATGTCCCAAGGGTCAAAAATTCAACCACAGCAAAAGTATAGATTCCTGGAAATACACCAGAGCAGAACTGGGGACATGCAACCCAGGGAAACGTGCACTGAAGACTTCTGCAGAAACAGGACAGGGAGGCTCAGCAGCTGTACCTCAGTGGCTAGGGCTCCAGCCACATACACCAGAGCTGGCAGTTCAAATCCAGCCCAGACCCACCAAACAACAATGACAAATACAACCTAAAAATAGCCAGGCATTGTGGCAGATGCCTATAGTCCCAGCTACTTGGGAGGCTGAAGTAAGAGTTTAAGTTTAAACTTTAAACTCTTAAGCCCAAGAGTTTGAGGTTGCTGTGAGCTGTGATGTCACAGCACAGGGATAACAGAGTGAGACACTGTCTCAAAAAGAAAGAAAAAGAAAAGAATAGAAGAAAAGAAATAGGACATGGAATAGACCTTAAGAGCAGGGCACTCCCCCTCTGCCCAAGTCCCATGTGCTAGGTCAGGGCACCATGCCCAGAGGCAGCCTGATGGCTGTAGGAATTTGTTCTGGACCTGTGGTAGAATACACAGAATGGCAGAAAGCATGGATATTTTGCCTTCTTTATTTAAGGAATTCTAAGCCTCTATCTTTGTTACTTTAATTCATTTTAATGTCATTTTTCTAATTACCAAAGTAATATCGAAAAAAAATAGAAACAGTATCCCCAGCTTTTAAGAGAGTCAATTAGTATATTTATAAATACCTTATTATTTTCTTTCCTCCCTCTCTCTCTCTGTATATGTGTGAAGCACATTTCATATTTGAGATATTTCTATGTATACTATTTACAGGTCTTGAGTACACACTACTTTGGCAAGCATAATAGGGAAGAGAAAAATATAGTGTCTTAGTAGCTGTCATTTGAGTCACTTCTAGAGAGAATCTACTGTCTATAGGAAATGTGCTTTGACAAGCCACTGGTATAGAAGACGAGAGCTAGAAGGCGTGGGAGTTAGCAGGAACTGAGAAACTGTAAGCTATGATGTGTGTGTGCATGAGAAAATGAGGGGAATGATCATTGTCCCGTGAAATGTTGAGAGAAGAAAGCCAGAGTACAGTTTCTGCAGTGACACAGTGAATAAATGGCATTTACACCAATTATTTTGTTTAAGGATATTTAACTTGATCATCCATTCAGTAAAATCTTCCACATTTCAGAGTACCCTGAAAGTATGGTTTTAATTTTTTGACAGCAACCGGAAAGAGGAATACATTTTATGTTTGGGTCAATATGGTGAAACAGCAACCCCTGGGGCAGATGTGACTGGAGAACCTGAGTTATCCAGAAATATTCAGAGGGTTTGAAAGTGTTCTGGGATGTCATGAGATATGGCCACTAGGACGTTCCAGCTCAGTATTTCCAGGCAGGCCAGGAAAAGTCTTTTGTATTTAGTTAGGTTTATTTCAGTAAAAGTTTGTCTACTTCAATGAAATATTCCTATTTTTAAAAATTGATCAAATGATATTCTTTTAGAATTTTTAAATATCTCATCAATCATGGTTCATCTTTGTCATACTTACTGTCATATATTTGTGTTTTCTATCTTTTTTATTCCTAGTTAAGACATCTTTTAAAAGATTGAGATCTTGGATTAGTTGAACTGTTCATTTTCAGTTTCTAATTCATTAATTCATGGCTTTATTTAAATTCTTTACACATACATTGGTTTTATGAAATTTATGGCATATCAAAAAATAGAAAAAATATAGTGAATAATATAACTCAATAATATAACTCTAACTCAATAATATATTATATGTTCAAATAAAATCCCTGTGTTCTGTTCATCAGATTCCATTTCCTCCCTTTATCCCAGAGACATCCTCAAAGAAAGACCACACCTGAATATGGTCTCTATTATGCTTTTTTTTTTTTTTTCTTTTAGAGACAGAGTCTCACTTTGTCGCCCTCAGTAGAGTGCTGTGATGTCACAGCTCATAGCAACCTCTAGATATTGGGCTTAGTGGCTGGGACTACAGGCACCTGCCACAATGCCCAACTATTTTTCCTTTTTTTTTGTTGTTGTTGTTGCAGTTTGATGGGGGCCAGGTTCAAACCCATTACCCTCAGTATATGGGGCTGGTGCCTTACTCCCTGAGCCACAGGCACCGCCCTGTTATGTCTTTTTTCATAAATTTCTTATCTACATATTTACTCATAAATTAATACAAAATGTCTCAGTCTCTTCACTCACTAAGCTTGTTCATTTGTATACAGTAGTACAATTGCACATATGCATAAGCACACACTCTTTCGTTTTGAAGGGTGTAGATTTAGCATTTGAAGTTTTAGTTTATATGGTACTTGTTCCTTAAACATTACTAACTTGTCATATTTTTTTACAATGATTTTCCTTTCCAGCTGCCAAAATTAGAGTTCCCCTTTCATATCCTTGCCTCATTATTGTCAAACTTCCTGGCTTTTTATATCATTTTGCATTCCTATAATTATTGGTGAGATCACAAATATTTTCATGTTTATTATATGTTCAGCTCTTTCTTGAATTGCATTTATATATATATATATATATATATATATATATATATATATATATATATTGCCTATTTTCTATTAGGTTGTTTGCCTTTTGTTACTGAGTTTAAGAATTCTTTATATTTCTCGAACTTCCTTCTGTTACATTGATTATATTCATCACAAATAACACTTTTCTAAGCCTGTGTTTTGTCTTTGCTTTTTTTAAAATGGTGTTTTGTGATGTATGTAAAATTCAATATGAATGCAGTCAAGTCTTTCTTTATAAAAACACTCTGGGTTGTAAAAGAAATCTTTCCTTGCCTCCAAGGTCATGAAGATATTTTCTAAAATTCTATTCTTCCACTCTTGTTTTCTATACATTTATTTGGTTGAATTTATAAAATTTTAATTTTTTCTGAGAGTAGTTTCTATGCTTTTTCTTGATCAATTAAAACAATTATATCCACAAGTGTTTTTGTCTATATCCCATTAGTTTATATATATAGTGTTCTCATGATTCCCTATTTTGTATATACAGTTTTTATTTATTTGTCTCTGGAACTATTTATTAAAACTGCTTCATATGAAAATTGTTAGTGTAACAGAGACAAAGACTGGACATAGAGCAAAAAATGTCTTACAAGTTGTCTTTTTAAAACTCTCTCCTTCTGTAGAATTAAAATCTGCCAGTAATAAGAAGAACAGGGGAATGTTCTTTGTTTCTTTTTGTTGTTTGTTTTGCAGTTTTTGGCTGGGGCTGGGTTTGCACCTGCCACCCCTGGTATATGGGGCCGGCACCTTGAGCCACAGGCACCACCCTGCTCTTTGTTCTTTATACCCAGGAGATGACTGAACTGAAATGTTGGTAGAGAGGTCAGAGGATCATCTTCTCTAAAGATGGGGTCAATCAGGACCATTAACTATAGTTAAATAGCAATAGCCTAAACCTTTATAAGCTCTGTATTTCTGCTTATAGTTGGGAAGACAGATTTGTTCTAAGATAGGAGTTTGCCATCTTCCTCATTTCCTGGCAAATTAATAAACTTCTTGTTCCTTTTCCTCAAATCACTTGTCCTCATTATTCCTTTGGCCACAGATACAAGTACTGAGCTTTTGTTAACATTAGCAATTTGTTTCAGTTTAAAACTATCTATCTACCTAGCTATTGACACCATTTTTTGTTTTTATAAAGTGTGTTATTCTTATCTATGGAATACTTTATCTCAGGAAAATTCCTTTTAACTTGCTTTTAAAATTTGTTGTCTAGTCATGCTTACCAGTGATCTGTGGGTTCTTAGTGTTCTGACCTTACATCTACTATCTTCTCTGCCGTTTGTTTTTCTTTTCTCTCTCTCTCTCTCTCTCTCTCTCTGCATTTGGGGAGAGCTTTTCTAGTTTGCCTTTTACAAAATGAATTTATTTTTCTGCAATTTCATTCCTACTTTGTTCTAAGTCTTATTTTAACTTTGGTACCATATTTTATTTATGTTTTTACAATTTTTTCTTATTCCATTCAATTTTTTTGCTCCATTAGTTGTGGTCTTATCTCATTTTTTCTATTTTCTTTCATTGTATACAATTTTTTTCTAGATCTTATTGAGAGGACTAAGCTTTTTAAAGTGCACTCCTTTTGAGTTAGAATTTTCAAAGTCCTCTTTACCGGATCTAGTAAGTCTGTTTTCATCTTAGCCTACAGAGACTCTTCATGGGCTTTATATTTTCTTTCCTTTATTCAGAAGAGGTGTGGTCTGGGATGGATTACTGAAGATTACTCAGGGCTCCCCACACTGACCTATTCTCCTCATGTATTGGGCATAGAACTGTTAATGTGCTCCAGTCCTAACACTGGCTTTCTCTTATTTAATATGTTTCTATTGCACTAAAGGAGATCCCCTATCTTACCATTAATCATGTTTAATCATTACATAATCAGGAGGAATAGAGTTTATTCTTTGATGAACAAACATGGAGTACAAATCTTTTCCTACTAATTTAGTGAATGAGAAACTTTTATCTCCAGATTTCATTGTGTCCCTGGTTCTTCCATTTTCACTGCCTGACTTAACCATCCCTCCACATAATGGTTCCATCATTCTATAATTCTGTCCTTAATTGCTATGTATTTCTTCTTATGCTAACCAAGGAAGGGTAACAATAGGTTATATTGAAAAACTCCTCTCAGGCAAATAGGTGGAGAATTCTCTTCCTGTTTCATGTATTACCTTTGCCTGGGTAAAGGGTATTTGTAGTAGGAGTTCTTGGATGGAAAAGTAGTATCAACTTTCCTGTATTTCTGAGAAAGTTTATCCAAGATTTGAATATTAAAGGTTTCTACTAGCTTTTGAGTGGCCATAACCTTTATTTTTTATATAAGATGCAGTTAAAAGCATCAACAACAAAAAAAATACAACAAACTCTACAAAACAATTCAAATGGAGGAGCTTAAGATTTTATTTAGTCCATAAATTTTTGCATTTCTCTGTATTTTTGATAGAAAATTCAGAGAGAGAGAGAGATGGTCTTCTATTTGGACCCAATTTCACTCTTAAAAATTTGTGGGACCCCCAAAGAGTCTTTCTTCATGTCATTTACTGCTATCTATGCTTACCATACTAGAAATCAAAACTGAGAAATATTCAAAAGGTATGTTTATTAATTCACTTAAAATAGCAATAAACCAACCTCATGATAACATAAACACATTTTTATTAAAAAAAAGCTATATTTTCCAAAATAAATAAGCTAATGAGAAGAATGTGATCACTTCATCCTTTTGTAGAACTCTTTAATGATTAACCTAATGGAAGACAGTGGATTCTTCTACAGTCAATCTGTTATTATATGTTGTTTTAATTAATGTATATGAAGAAAATCTGTCCTCACAAATACCCAGTGAAAAAGGGAACCCCCTAGTGATCCTCGGACAACAATGAAGTAACATTTGAAAATGTGCTTTTACACGTTGTCTGTGCTACTATGTAACACAGGCAATCTGATTACTAAAGAAAAATTTAGCAAAGTCAAGTGACTTACCTGCTTGGACTCAGAGGATCTTCATGCAAAGCCTTTCTTTCCTGCATCTAGTTGCGTCTAAGCTGCATCTACCTGAGAAAGGAATCAGGTTCTAACCATGTTGCTATTTAAGTTTTTCTGTTTGTATAGTTCCATATACCGTATATACTTGAGTATAAGCCGAGTTTTTCGGCACAAAATTTGTGCCAAAAATCCCGAACTCAGAACAAATTTTGTGCCGGAAAAACTCGGCTTATACTCGAGTATATACGGTAACTGGGTGATCAGAGAACAATCTCTCAACTTTAAGTTAATCTCAGTTTCAGAAACTAACATTCAATAGGTGGAATGAGCTTCCCATCCCCAACTCTAGATGTTGTAGGGGATAGAGATTTGGGTTCACAAATCCATCTGGGACACAGTAGAAGTCCCATTAAAGTCTAAGTTACAGCTACTGCCCAGACACTTAGGACCCTTTCATGTTAAGAGACCAAAGCCAAGAATAGAAGTTGCCATTCCTGGAAGGAGTAATTGGATCTGACTATCAGGAGAAAGTAGAAATCCTGTCACAGTAGGGCAAAGTGGAATAGGATCAGCACCCAGGTGATTGACTTTGACAGCCCTTCTTATTCTCAGTTTGTGTAGTTCATGAACAAATCCTATAGCACTGGCCTGAGAAAGGCATGATGGTTGGGGGCTCAGATACCAAATGCATGAAGGTTTGTGTCAGGGCCCCCAGAGCACAGAGAAGGAACTAGCTGAGGGTGAGGGGGATCTGGAATAGATGATAGAGAAAGAAGCTGATGAGTGGCAGTTACAGCTACAAGACCAGCTCCGGTGTTGGGAGACTGTTTTTGTTCCACTCACCTTTTTAAAAGTTTCTCCCAGGATAAAAGGCCCACCAGAATCCTTGATGAGCTGTTGCCTGAATTTATACAAAGAAGTAGATTTATGCCTCTTCAGGGATGGTCTGCAGTGGAGGTTCTGAGGAACCACCTGGAACCTCTTCAGTCCTGAGGACACTATCCTCAAGTTTCAGGACCATAGACCTGAGTTGCTGCTTCAGCAGGAACTATGCTCACCTGGAGAGGTGCCTTGTAAGACTCCACTCTTTTTCTCAGAGGAGTAGTGGCATAAAGCCCCAGCTGCCTCTCCTAACTCAGGCTAACACTGAAGGGCCACCCTAGCTTTAGATCTCTTTTTGAGTATAACTGAGAGCTTTGCTGAAACTGCAGCTTAATCCAAGTTATCCCTCTGCCCTCTTGCTTCTTTTCCTCTGCCACAGAGCTTGATCCTTCAAGCAGTTTCTAACAAACTTTCTGCACATTAATCTCCATTTCAGAATCTACTTCTCTGGAAAGATGAAATAAATGACCTACAACTTATACCTAGCAATCATTTATTTAGTATATTTTTAAAATTTGAACAACAATTGTGTGCCTGGCCTTGTGGTAAGGGCAATGAGGCAGAACACAAGCATAAAACATGAACTTATAAAGAATTTAGGCTCAAGTCAGGGCAAACCATGTCTAGACAAAGAACAACACAATATTATGTAAAAATACCAAGGTAGTGGTGAGCAGGAGCTCCCCTCCCCCTCTGGGATGCAAATCTGGGTCACATCACCAGGTAAGTCCATCAGAATCCCAGAGGAGCTGCTTGGTAGAGGCGAGAAGAGAGTTGAATCATATGCAGGAAGTTCCTAGTTGCATAGGAAAACAGCAAAAATTACCATCTCTTTTGCTAGGAAGATGTGGACTGCACTGCAGTCAACTTCGTGGAGCCTGCAGTGATCCCCCTGTGGCTGTGTGGGCAAGTCCATTTTATAGATAAAATATCAGCAAGATCATCTTGACGCTATCCTCCCACACACTTAAAAAAAAGTCCATCTTATCCAGGCTGTTTATATCAGTTAGAAAAAGAGAAAAGCTGACACTTTAACTCTCCATTCCCAGCTGATATTTTATTTATTTTTTTTTATTATTAAATCATAGCTGCATACATTAATATGATCATGGGGCATCATACACTAGCTTCATAGACCATTTGACACATTTTCATCCCACTAGTCAACATTTTAATTCTCTCAGTCCCAACTCCTCATTGAGTATAGGTGTTGATCCAATCCCAGCTGACTGTTGAGAAAGCAGCCTAATTGTTGAGTGTCTGGTCTTTGTTACAGGGGAAACAGATTTGTTTTCCAATTAGATATGGTTTAACAGCCCTATTCATCAAAGGTGGGTCTCTTTTGAAAGAATTGATTCCATGTATGTATCATGTATGATCGTCACATTTGAGGGCTATGCTTGGGATAGCAAGATTATTTTAAGAGTAAGCATTTGAATTCAGCTACAGTCTTGAAGTCCTATCCTTAAATATTTTAAGGAAAGGAATTTTTGTTCTCTTTTCATTCTTTGTATTGTATTAAAGAGAGATTATTTTTTTCCTCTCCCTTCCTTTTTTTTTACACATGCACTGATATTCAAGATAGAACTTGACTAGTTTTTGTATATATAGAACATCTATTTGCACATTCGTTAATTAAAGCCTTATTTGTTTATTTTTTTGAACATATGTTTAAAATATAAGGAAGGCATTACAGTATTCTGAGAGTTTACTAGATTCTATTAAAACACCAGAGGAAGGATTTTAATTGGAAAACAAGAATTCAAAACAAAAACAAAAACACAAAATTTGTCTCCTGCTGAGGTCAGTGAGGACCACATAAAGTTAGGAGATCTTGCTTAAAAAAATAATTAGTATGAATTAAACATGACTCTTAATGGTAGTATACATTGTAATTGTCCCTAAAAAGAGATCTCAGAGAATTTTGCTTTTAGTTACTATGTCAGCTCAGGTTCAATCCAGAAAGTAGAATCATTGTGGGTGACATGGAAGTATAAATTGGTTATGGGGATAGATCATACAGAATTGTTGAAGAAGTCTATGTATGGAAAGCTATTGCTGTTGCCTTGGCTTAGGGTCCTAAAGTTGTCATAGATCTGGGATAGAAATCAGGAAAAACTCTAGATATGAATCAGCACATAGCAAAGCTCAACTAGAACCTGTAGGGAACCTTCAGAATCTACATCTGTCTCTCACCACTGCAAATTTTGAGGACATAGTTGACCTGCAGAAAAAACTGATACTCTTTGCATGGACCCACACCTAGTCCAGGATTTGGAGAAGCTGAAGGATGAGATCTGATGGCAGCTGGAAAAACTACAAACCTAGCTGCTTGGCTACCAGCCCAGCTGGCACAGGGCTCACCCAGCAGATCTGTGCCAATGTGCATGAAAGGCAGGGATGTCTGGAACTCTACAGCATTTCAAAGTGTGATGACTGTTGCTTTACTTTCACCTTCTGAATCTTGTGCAAATTTCTCTTGTGGCCAATCCTAATCAGCAGCCTTAGGAGGAAGTGCATCCCAGAAATTTACCTCCAGTTCAGTCCATTTGACATTGAGCAAAAGATTAAAAAGAAGACAAGTTCCTTGTCAACTTTTCCCTTCAATACTTCTTTTAAGCAAATTGAGCTTCCAGATAAACATATTAAAATGTGATGCAACCATGGCTTGTACAACCAAAAGACACCACTCTCTCTCTACAATGGTCTCAAGGTTACACTCTCCCTTTCATATTCTGTAACTTAAATATTGAACTTTGAAGGCAACCACCATTAACATGCCTTATATTGGATAGTAGGAAAATGAGAAAGGGCGACTTAAGAATTTTTGATCTATAATGGTGCTCCCATAACATTATAATGAGGCTGAAAAATTACTATTGCCAGTGATGTCTTGATGATCTTGACCCTGGTTAGGCCTAAGCAAGTGTGTGTGTATGTGTCTTAGTTTATAACTAAAACATTTTTAAAGTTAAAACATATATATATATATACAAATTCAAAAATAGAAAAATACTTATAGAATGAGGGCATAAAGAAAATATTTTTGTATTAGGTCATTAAGTATTAAATGCCCAATTTCAAATCAAAAGCTTATTATATCTCTAACAAGAGGCTGTACAATTAATCAAAGTATCGACACAATTTTGCCATCTTAGCAGTAGCTGGTGGGTGTCAGCAGCAAAGAAGCCTGGAGAGCAAGTGACAATGAATCTCCAAAGGGGTTTTCCACAGCTTGTTGAGAATTGATGATTTTTTCTTGCAAGAAGTGGTCCAAACCCAGGAGGAAGTGGTAATCCATTGGTGCAAGATCTGGTAAATACAGTGGAGGATAGAGAGTTTTCCATTCAGCTTCTGTATTTTGAACAGTGTTGTTTGTGTGACATGTTGTCGAGTGTTATCTTGCAAGAGGATTGGCCTGTCTCTATTAACCAATCTCAGTTCCTTAATCACAACAATCACAATCATTGTTTCATCCAACTGGTTGCAGTAGACATCAGCTATAATCTATTGGCCAGGTTTCATAAAGCCAGGGAATAATAGCAGCACAGGATAATCAAACAGACACATTAGCTTATTATTATTATTATTATTATTTTAAATTTCAGAATATTATAGGGGTATACATATTTTGGTTACATAATTTGATTTTGTACATTTTAAGTCAAAGTTATAACTGTGCCCTTCACCAAGAAAGTGTGAATTTTACTAGATAAGGTATGGATTTATCCAACCTTTCTTCGCCACCTCACACCTACTTCATGTCCATTGAGTTTTACTTCCATATGTGCACATAAGTGTTAATCAACTAGTTTCAATTTAGTATTGAGTACATGTGGTGTTTTCCCATTCTTGTGATACTTCACTTACAAGAATGGTCTCCAGTTCCATCCAGGTTGTTACAAAAGATACTAGATTACCGTTGTTTTTTTTTTTTTTTATACCTAAGTAGTATTCCCTGGTATACATAGGTAGTATATCACATTTTATTAATCCATCCATATAGTGATGGGCACTTGGGTTGTTTCCACGTGTTTGCAATTATAAATTGTGCTACAATAAACATTTGTGTGCAAGTGTCATAAAATGCCTTTTTTTTCCTTTTGGTCCTAGTAGTGGGATTGCTGGATCAAATGGCAGGTCTACTTTTTAGTTCCTTGAGGTATCTCGATACAGTTTTCCAGAGAAGTTGTATTAGTTTGCAGGCCCACTAGCGGTGTACAAATGTTCCATAACATTGAGAAGGAAGGAATTCTTTCTAACTCATTCTATAAATCCAGTATCACTTTGATACCAAAGCCAGGAAAGGACACAACTAAAAAGGAAAACTACAGACCAATATTTCTTAAGAATATAGGTGTAAAAATTATCAAAAAAAAAAAAAAAATCTTAGCAAACTGAATTCAGCTGGACATCAAAAAAATAATTCCAAGACCAAGTGGGCTTCATCCCAGAGATGAAAAGATGGTTTACCATACACAAATCTATAAATGTAATTCACCATTTAAATAGAAGAAAAACAAAGGCCATATGATCCATTCGATAGACACTGGGAAAGAATTTGACAAAATCCAGAACCCTTTTATTATAAGAAAGCTTAACAAAATCGGTATAGATGGGACGTGCCTCAAAATTATGAAGGCCATGTTATGATAAAACCACAGCCAATATCATGTTGAATGGGGAAAAACTGAAAGCACTTAGAACTGGAATTAGACAAAGTTACTATATCTGTTTAACATAGTGCAGGAAGTCCTAGCCAGAGAAATCAGGCAAGAGGAAATTATGGGTATCTAAATGGGTAAAGAAGAGGTAAAACAATTGCTCTTTGCTGATGATATCTAGAAAACTTCAGAGATTCAACCAAGAGACGCCTGGAATTGATAAACTTAGCAGAGCCTCGGCTTACAAAATCAATGTACACAAGTCAGTAGCTTTCCTATACACCAAACAGTCAAACTGAGAATAAGATAAAAGAAGTAAACCTTTTTTTAGTAGCAACATAGACAATAAAATACTTATGAATATATTTAACCAAGGAGGTAAAAGACCTCTATGAGGAGAACCATAAAACACTGAGGAAAGAAATCACAGTGTGTAAACAGATGGAAAAACATGTAAGGCTCATAGATCAGCAGAATCAATAGTCTTAAATGTACTACCTAAAGTGCTTTACAGATTCAATGCAATCCCCATTAAAATATCAATGTCATTTTTTCCAGATATAGAAAAAATAGTTCCACCGTTAGCTCTTTTTGATGAATACGTGGTGTTGGACTGTGTTTCCGCACTTCATTTTTATCTGACCATGCTGAATGCTTGCAATTGTCAAGAAGAATCTATTTTTCATCACACTTAACAATATGTGTAGAAATAGTTTTCCCTCCTGTCATGAAAGCAAAGACTCATTTAGTTCCATGGAATCCATCTATCCCTCTTCTTTACCTTGCCAATTTGTTTCAAATTGTCCAATATTGTTAATATAGTAACATCAAAACTTGCTGCTAATTAACATGTGCATTGAGACATATTCACTTCCACTCTGGCTTTTGGCTCACCATTATCCACCTTAATCTCCAGTCACCCAGGTGCTTCACTTTCAAGATTAAAATCACCATAACAGAACTTCTCAAACCATTGATGTACAATGCGTTCATTAGCCACATCCTTCTCAATACTTTGTTCATTTTTTGAACTGTCTGCACTGCATTGATTCCATAAAAAACAACTCATATTTGAAAACAATGCAAATTTTCAACTTGCCTGTGATCTCATAAAAATTGTTCTAAAAAATGTTTAAAAGATAATCTCAAGCCAAAATGTATATTTGAAAGAGTGAGGACGTACCGTCACAACAAAAATAAAACAAGAAATGTCAAAGTGAAATGTCAGAGATACCAGCTGTCAAACTTAGTACTTCAGAAAACCAAACATTTCATGCTTAATAAACAAAGTGCTTATTTTTAAAGCTGTATTATTACAAACACACCAAAAAGTTAAAAGAAAATTTTAAAGTTTATAAAATAAAATAGATAGTAAGCTAAGGATAGATAGTAAGATAGATATTAGGTAGTAGACACTAGATAATAGATACTATGTAAGGATGGATAGTAAGATAGATAATAGATAGTAAGCTAATAGTCATTTATTATTGAAGAAAGAAAAATATTTCCTTGTCAATTTAGTATAGCCTAAGTGTGCATTGTTTATAAATTCTACAGCAGTAAATAGTACATCCTAGGTCTTCACTTTAGTCACTATCAATCAGTGACTCACCCAGAGCAACTTCTAGTCCTGCACACTCTATTCATGGTGAGTGGCCTATGCAGGTGTATTTTATACTGCATTTTTGCTGTACCTTTTCTATATTTAGACATATTTTCTTGTTGTTGTTTATCAAAATGTTTAATGGATGAACAAATATGTGCTACATCAATACAATGGAATGCTATCAAGTGATAAAAAGTGACAAAGTACTCATCCACCTGATGCAGCACGAATGAATCTTGTAAACATCATGCTATGGGAAAGAAGCCGGACATAAAGACCACATACTATCTGACACCATTCATAGGAAACATCCAGAGTAGATGAGTCCATGGAGACAAAAATATTACATCATTTGTATCCTTTAGCACTGCTACATTGCTTAGTGTTATTTATAATATCCATCAACTATTAAAACTCACAACATAATACTACTATACCAGGTGCTGTTCAAGTTGTGTGCCTTGAAAACTTAAATTTCAGGTACTAGAAACACACTTAATTGTGATCTCATAAAAACTTCAATTATGTTATTTTTAGAATCAAGAGAAAAGCCTATTATGTCTTTGGGGGGTTAGGATCTTCTTGTGGAGTACTTCATTGACCAACTAACAAGCTGAAAGTATTTTCTATGCTTATGTATGCTGAGTCTATATGACAAGCATATTAGATAGATTCAGATACACACATCTTTACTATTGTGTTACAGTTGCCTACAGTACAGTCACATCCTGAGCAGGTGTGTAGCTCAGGAGCTACACACCTACACACCTACTATACCAGAGAGCCTGGGTGTGTCGTTGGCTATGCCATGTAGGTGTGTGTAAGTGTGCTCCATGAGGTTCACCTGACAAAATTGCCTACCAATGCATTTCTCAGAATGTATCTGTCAGTAAATGATGCATATAAAATTAAGAGAAAAAAAATCCTTGTAACTATTATAGTCATGGCTGCGATTGCCAATAGGGTCACAGACGACTTCTTTCTTTCACCTCTCATTTCATGTTTCCTTTGCCTTCAGCGAACACCTTTCCATGTCTGGTAGAGCAATTCAAATCTTCATTCCTGAAGTATCAGCCATGAGGTCTATATTCACTGGGCTTTACCATAGTAAGGAGACACTGAGAAGTACCTGACATGGCCTGGGCAATCCATGAGCACCCACTCCTTATGCCCCCTTGATGGTCAGGATTAAACACTTCAGCTGGTACAACAGCCTCTTATTTGCCAGTTGATATCCTAGCATCCCAGTTTCCAGGGGGCAGTCTCCCCTTCTACTTTAACAGACCTTCTACAATGGCACAGCCTGACATTGCAAGGACTAGAAACAAATCTTCTCCTGTTAGATCATTCGGGGTAATAGCAGGAGAAGCACTCCCATTCTCATTCCTTGATCATGCTATTATAGAAATAGCACTACAATTTGATTGCTGAATTAGGGATATATACTACGCGCAGAGGACACTTCCCCTACCTTATAGGACATTGCCACCGAGCTGAGGACATAGCACAATCTTCAAAAGTCTCTTCCTTATCCACACATCATTAACTGTTAAATGAGTTTCTTGGTCAGAAGTAATGCCATGTGGACTATCATTATAGTGAAGAATCTGTGAACAGACAGTGGTTTTAGCAGAAAAAATATACGTGTGGTGAAGGCAAATCCATGTCCCAACCAAGTGTCTATTCCAGGGAGAACAAAGCACCGTCCCTTCTGTAATGGCAATGATCAAGTATAATCAGTCTTCCAGCACATAGCTGGCTAATCCCTCTGGGAATGGTGGTGCCAGAAAGATCTTGTAGGTCCTTTGGTAAACCAAACTCAAGTATTTTCTTTTTCAGTCATGGTCATACAGAACTTTCCAGGAGGTCACACCTACAGTTGAGAAAGAGAAGGCTATGTAGAAGGAGTCTGAGCTGTGAGCATTTGGGCAACTGGTTTATGAAACTTCAATCTTCATAACCTGCTCAAGTTGGATTTTATGCTAACCACTGCCATTTGCCCAGGGAATAGTTCAGTGCAAAGTCAATGTCAGCTTTGGTGATCAGAAAACACCTAGTTTATGTTGAGTACCTCTGGTGCCATGGCAAATTGACTGTCTGTGGTCTGGAATTTAAGCTTTACTAGGGCTCAGCAGCAGACAAGAGCTATTTCTTAAGATGAGAATTGATGACTGTATAGGATGGCATAGCCTTACTCAAAGGAGCTGATGATATGCAGAGTTATTTACCTATACAGTTAATGGCCCTTGACATCATTCCATTTTTCATAAGATCAGCGGGGTCCTAGGGACCACGTGGTATAGCAGCTTACACATCAGTGTGGACCTGTTGCAGAGATATCTCTTTTTCTAGGACATACACAAAAAGCTGGCATACTTTTGAAGTCATTTGATAAAGGAACATAAAAGCACACCTAATTGCGGCTTATGATGCCTCCAAAATCCAAAAGGTTCCTCTACACGTGTGTCTCCTTTTTAGTGGTAGGAACAAGATGCAACAACTTGTTCTTCCTTTTGGAAGGGATGTTGCAATAACCTTTAGATTACTGTTTCTGTAGACATTTCTAGGGGTCTAGATTAGCAGGGCCTAATTTCTATGGAATCTATATGTATTTCCCACTACTTGGCACCCATCTGTCTTGCCCCATGTCTAAAGTAGCTTCTACCTCTGTTCAACTGGTTCAATCAGCATTGAGTCAGCAAGGTAAGGGTCTAGAACTATGTTCTTTAGAGTGGAGAAGCAATAAAGGCCTCGGAGGACCAGGGTATGACATGGGACTAAAGAGCTGGTATAGGCTTGACGTAGGATCGTGAAGATGTATTGTGACTCTTTCAAGTGAAAGTAAACTGCTTCTGAAATCTTTGCTAAATGTCACAGAAGAAAAGTTATTTGTCAGAACAATAGCCCCATAACTGGTGCTGATTTTCTCCAGAAAGAACAGACATCTAGATTAGTGGCTGGAATGAGAGTTACTCCCTAATCAAGTTTGTAGTAACCCACTGCATACTGCATGATGTAACTGCCTTCTGCACTGGCCATATAGCCAAGTTAAATGGGGGTGTTATGCGGGTTCCCACCCTGTGTCTTTCAATCCTTTGATATGGGCAATAATTTTTGCAATCTCTCTAGAAAGCTGTGTTGCTTTTGGTTTACTATTTGGGTAAGTAGGGTCCCTTCTAGTGACTTTCACTTGACTTGTCTTACCATAATAGCCCAACTACATTGGAGGAGGAAATTAATATCCAGCTTCTATCTGTTGAATAAATATATTACTCTATTTGTACATTTAGAAATGGTGAAATGGCCTGGGTGTAGGTTTGGGGACCCCTTATGCAATGACAGCAGGTCAGAGCTATTCATCTGATTGCCACAGGCCTTTCCTTGGACTGTTGAACCACAGCAATGTTCTGTGTCTCTAAAAATTAAGGTCAGAGAGGCCAGGTACGGTGGCTCATGCCTGTAATCCTTAGCATTCTGGAAGTCTGAGTCAAATGGATCGCTCGAGCTCAGGAGTTTGAGACCAGCCTCAGCACAAGTGATATCCCATCTATACTACAAATAGGAAACATAGCTTGGCATGATGGTGGGCACCTGTAGTCCTAGGTACTTGAGAGGCTGAGGCGAGGATCACTTGAACCCAATAATTCAAGGTTTCTGTGAGCTGTGACATCATAGCACTCTATCCAAGGCAACACTGTGAGACTCAGCCTCAAAAAAAAAGAAGGTAAGGTCAGAGCCAGTGACCACCAACAATTCCCTTGAGAAATGGTCACAGCCCTTCCAGGGAAAAGCTGAGGAAAAACATTTGCAGTATAAATTTTCAGTTGTGAAGCAGAATCCTTCCTCGGGCATGTCTTGACCTTCCCTTCATTCAGAGGCTCTAGGTTTATAAATTAGCTCAATTCTGGGAAGTGGTTGAGAGGCAAGATCATTATAATGATTAAAGTTAGACTTCCATTCACCAGAAGAGATCTTACCACTTCCACGTATCCAATAATCTTTTAAAAGTCTGCCAACCTCTTTCTTTCTGTTCAAGTGATACACTATTGGCCAATTTAAAGATCTCGGTGAGTGAAACCTTCTTGTCTCTTACTACTAAATGACACAACTTGGAATCCCTGTCACTGCAGGATTCCAAAGTCCTCACTAAATTTAGAGACTAGAGTCTGACTCCAGGGAATAGCCACCCCAGAGCTCCTTCACAAACACGTGCTGCAAAGCCTCCCAAGAGAACATCCTCTAGACATATCCAACAGGGCAGCAAGCAGGTCCACTTCAGCCTCCCAACCTCAGCCTGATGTCATCAGATCCAGGGTGCCAAAGATGTTCAGGCATCTAACCAAGATGCTTGCCAGAGCCCTTGCCAGCTTCTCAAGCTGATATATTGAATCCGTAATCTCACGTAAGTGCATCCATATCAATAAATTCAGCCTAATAGAGTTTTCCACCTTTACCCAACACCCTTAGGATCTATTCCCATACATGTTCCCAGGTAAGGTGATATAAATTATGAAACAACTTATGTTCATTTTGTTTTGTCTTATGGATGGACAGTAATTTTGTCTGTTGTATAGGTAATCATTTTGTTTGTTTACCCTTGTAGGCAGCCCTTGAGCCTGCCAAGACTGGATTGTGGTGAGAAGTCTAAAATCACAAGAGATGGTGGGAGTGCTCTCTGAGGAGGGTCTGCTGTCCCAGATAGAAACTTACCATGGGTGGGGGTAGAGAATACAAGTGTTTCAGGCAGTGATAATGTGAGTCAATCACTAAAAAAGCTGTTACACTTTGCCACAAGCCATTCATACTCCTGGTCCAGAAATCGAAGAGCCACAGGAGGGGCAAGAGCCGGAGAATCTGCCCGCCTTCCCGCTGCCCTGTGCCAGCCTGGTGGGCCAGCGGATCAGAGAAAACATGGTGGCCTGCAGGGGAGCCTGAAGCCCTAGCAGACTTTGTGCTTCCAAATCTCATGCAAATTTCTATTATGGCCAACCCTAACCTAAATCCACACAGGAAGAGAATTCAGGAAAACATGCTTCCAGCTCAATTGACTTGATACAATATGGAGGAAAAAAACATCACAGTTAGATATCCAAATTAATGTGGACTTTCACTCATGCATACAGTAATACCCAGAAAGAACCTTTTTTTTTTTTTCTGGGTTTTTTTTTTTTTTTTGAACCTGATTCATATGAAATACCAAATTTCCACTACTTTCTCACTGTCACACTGACTTCTGATTGAATCCCTTTACCTCTTGCTTGCTTATTGAACAGAGCTTTGGTGTGGTTTCAAAAGAAATAATATAGAGCCTTAGATTTGAGTTGCCAGTGAAAATCTTTACTCTGGGTAGTTTCCCAGATTAGTAAGTGGCCTCAATGGTCTTCAGAATTCTCATCAATCTACACTGTGATCATTTCTGTGCTGGCATAGTCCACTGAGGAGAAAAATTTCTCAGTTATACGAGGCATATTTTAACACCCGAGATGACATCCCTTGCTGAACTCTCAAGCACATCTGATAAATTATTGAATGCTTTAGTTGTTCAACTCAAACAAAACTCCAATTTGTCTCTAATATTTTTATTCAAAATTTCAGAAGATGGGAACATTTTGGGACTAATATCAGCTCCAATATTTCTATGCAGGAGAAAACTGATTGGAGTCTGTATTTTTAAAGATAGTACTTTGCATGATACCAGGAGAACAAAAGGTCAAGGCAGAGGGAAGTGTGGAGGTGCTGGAGGAGGCTAAGCCCCCATCAAACCACCCCAGTGCTGCCACTGTATTCCTAGCTTATATCCTAGCCATGAGCCTTTGAAATGCCTTCCATGCACTTAACTTACCAGTAAGTAAAGAACAATGACATTCCCCTGAAGGACTGGCAATAAGAAGCATAACGTAATACCCAGAAACAACCTTTTTTTTTTTTTTTTTTCTGGGTTTTTTTTTTTTTTTTTAACCTGATTCATATGAAATACCAAATTTCCACTACTTGGCAAATCCAAACTGAAATCTCTTCTCTTAGCTATTTTGTCAGCAACTCCTGAGAAATTGGCAAGAGGGAAGGAGGGAAAGGAAATGTCGGAAAGGATTTAGACCATGGTTGTAACTCCTGATTTACTAGACATGCAACTTTACAATGTTCTGCTTCTTACAAAGTCTTGAACATAATAAACAATTGAATAAAGTTTTGTTTACTTGAATCCACAGAGGGGATTTGCAAACGTCTGAAAAGAGATCGTTTGTTTTTAGGATTTCACATTTCTGCACAGTTTTAGATTTGAGTCTCTAATATATTTGATGGGGGAAAGATATAAATGGCCACTTCTAGCCTGTTTGTGCAGATTAGAGGGGTGGGAGTTAACGATGGCGGTGGTAAGAAGTGTTTTGTTGAGGCTGGAAAGTAACCAGTTTCTGTTGCCCTTTCTAGCTAGTCTGTCTCTATCAGGGAGTTCCTCCACTGGAAGGAGTTAGTCCTTTTCCACTAAATACCCTGAATATAAGGGTATTCAGTGAACCAAGTCACTCATTCTTGAAAATTGCATTTCTTCAGCAGAACAAGTACAAAGTTTCCTGCACTTTAAAATTTCTCATAAAAACAAGTCAATGTTAATTGACTTATGTTTAATTGTTGTTCAACTTAGCTCCTCAAATGAAAAGTTTAATGAACACTATGATTCATTCATTATTCAACATAAATGAAAACATATGTAATTTAGGGTTATACTGCCTAAATATTATTTTATGGCTTATCCAAATCAGTCAACATTCAATGCCAACTATCACACAGACATGAATTTGGGTGGTCCAGAATAACAGCAGACAGAAGTCACTTGCAGTAACTCATCATGAGGTCCCTCCCTTTATAGAAATGTAAATATATGTAAATATATAAATACACGTTTATATACAATTTCCTAGTATACGTTGTTCTTTATATTTTGAATTTCAGAATATTTCTGCTTTGGAGCTAAAGTTTGTCTCAAATCAGAAATTGTTTGAATTATTTAGATACATTCACTATAATTCAAAAAATAGCTGAAATCATACGTATAATAGGATGAGCTTCTCCTTACCCCTGTGTCCCAGCCACCTCAATAAGTCTATGCTTTTCCACATAGGAGTCTTTGTAAAAAAAAAAGTCATTACATCCGTATCCCCACCTATGGCTTTCCTCACTCATATGACCAGATCAACTATGATGGTCATTAATTGGTTTAGAAGATAAACCAATTCAGGAGGGGGAAAAAATCAGTTAAATCAATAGTCTGACATAAATGACTTACTTTATTTTATTTTGCTTTGAGATTGAACTGTATAGAAAAGGTATTTTGGGAAAATGGCCTCATAAGTAATAAAATGGGTTCTGTCAAGAAGACTTTTGCAATTAACAAACATCTTTTTGCTAAACAGAGAGAGAACAACTTAGTCTTGGTGGTGGTGATTTCCATACTATCAAGTAAATGAGCAAGAATATCTGAAAATCCACATTTGTGGACAGAATCAAGTCCCAAGACATCTCTCAGTGTTCCCAGGGCCTGCCCAGTGGTGCCCACGCAGCTTTCCTGTCCAAACCCAGATGAGGGAGGAACTGCGGAATCACAGGGTTTAAGTGACATCTAACAAAAACTAGGAATAAAATGGATACTTTAAACCATAACATGTCATCCATCTGGATTAATTCCTGTGAGAATTTTCTTTTACTAAGTTCTGAAGGGAGATTCCTCCAAGGGTAACAAATGTTCACAAACTGCAGATCTTTTAAAGAAATAATGACTTGGCCCACAGGAGGCCTAGGAGCAATGTCTGCCGGTCTCTGCTCACCATCACTGCCGCCTCATGGATTAATGAATTCTGTGTCCTCCAAGTGCCTCATTATGTGTCTCTGTTTTATTTGAGTAGCCAAATGTATCAGAATTCATTTTAATGAATGTGAGTCATTTCTTATGTTTTATGATTTAGTCTCCCTGGCTTGTAAGTAAGCTATTAACGAAGCTAAAAATAATAGATACAACCTGCTGGAAAACCTGTGCACTTAGAGGACTATTTGCCAAGAGCAACAGAGAAAAGAGTGGGAGAATAGGGGATATAACAGTGAAAAAGGAGAAAAATACTCCCCTCATTTTTTTACACTTTAAAAAAAAAAAAGTTCTATTATCAGAAAACTTAATTTTATAGTGCTATGGATTTACAGAGCCAAACCATTTTGTAACCATATTTGGAACCACACTCAGTCTGTTTTACAGTAGAGAATTAAAAATATCTGTGTTTGTTTTCTCATAGAAAAAGAAGGCTCAGTGTTTCCGGTTGGGATGCCTCTCCTACATTCTGTAATTCAGCATCCCCAAAAGGAGCAATGGGAGTCTGTGGTCTGAGTTAGCTATTTCAGTATGTTAGCAGTTTCTTCAGCTAAATGATAGCTTCTTCTTTCTTTTCTATTTTTTTTTTTTTTTTTTTTTTTTGAGACAGTCTCACTATGTCACCCTCAGCAGAGTGCCGTGGCATCACGGCTCACAGCAACCTCCAACCTTTGGTCTTAAACGACCCTCTTGCCTCAGCCTCCCAAGTAGCTGGGACTACAGGCACACACCACAATGCCCAGGCCCAGCTATTTTTTGTTGCAATTGTCATTGTTTAGCTGGCCCAGGCCAGGCTTGAACCTGCCAACCTCGGTGTATGCGTCCGGTGCCATAACCTCGGTGTATGCGGCTGGTGCCATAACTGTGCTATGGGCGCCAAGCCTGATAGCGTCTTCTTAGTAGTTAGTTTCAATAAAACCCCAATTTCATAAAACACATTTCCTTCAAGAGAGACGCTCAATCTATAAATGTATGTGTTCGGCTTATTACCTGCCTTCCTCTTCAGAATGTAAGTCCTAGGAAAGCAGGGACATTTTTTAGTTCAGTGCTGTATCCTGGGAGGGTTTGGCACATAGTGAATGATCAACAAATATTAAATAATTGGCCAAAATATGAGGTTATCATATCAAAATTGACTACAAACATTAAGTTCATTTAAGTAAAAAATTTAGGAACGACAAATTCCCTTAACTGGACTCTACCAAATGGTTATTAAATATAGAGTTTGTAAATGAAGAGGAAAGAAATTAATTCCATGATTTTAATTTGAAATATACAATTTAAATGGACTTCTGAGGTCAGATTTATTTTAAGATAAAATGCCATGAACTCCATCACATTACATTGATTAGCTTCTTTAGCCAACTAGTCTCTATAATGATGTAAGTCAAATGCATTAGCAGGTTCATTCATTCAACAAATTAGTATTAGAACCCCCTCTATCAAAAGCTCTTTGCTAAGTATAAAGGATACAAAGCTAAAAGAAAAATAATGTTCTTCTCCTTAGAATAGCTTGTGGTCAAAAGAAATATGATAAATCAAAATTGTAGCAGCAGATAATTATGATGGTAAATGCTTGTCCCAAGTGCTGCCTGAGTTGAGAGGGGTCATGCTAATGATTGAGAAAATTCTACAAGGATGTGATGCTTGGCCTATGTCTTGAAAGATGAACAGAATTTGAAAAGAAGAAATGAAGAAGGACACACTAGGCAGAAGGGATTGTGTGTTGAAGGCTGAGTGACCTGAAACATCATAATGCAATTTGAAAGCTGCAGGTAGTTTTCTATACCAAAAAAAAGATCAATCTCAATAAAAGTGAGGAAATAATCTCATGCTTCTAATGTGCACAGCCTTTACCAGTCTTCAATAATTATTTTTCCAGGCCATGGTGGGGAACCCAAAAGATATATGGGTAAATCCCTAGTTGGTTGGTTGGTTTGATTGTCATTTATATAAATTATAAAGAAAAATCTTGGCTTTTCTCATTTTTGCTTTTGAGGTGAAATTTTGTCTGGGCATTTTCTCTGGGTCATCTGTTGAAATGGGCATTGTCAAATTTACTCACAAACAAGCCTACGTAGAGTTAACGCCACAGCAAGAGTGGATTACGGCACACTTTGGAATGGGCTTCCCTGATAGAATATTGGGTCAATAACCCCACACAGGAAATCTCCCAATCCAGTTTCACGGTGTCCTGATCATGAGCTGGTCACAAACTCCAGAGCAGGCTGTCACTCCCTAGCAGATACCCTTCAATATCTAAATTTTCAGTTGCAGTAATGACTGCAATTTCTATGTAATAGAAATGAACCAAAAAATCAATTATTTGTGAATCATAAAATTATGATACTATGTTTAATTAAAAACGTGTTCAAGCAGGAAAGAACACGACAAGTATAGCAAATTTGAATCAGATAACATAAAAAGAAAATGATGAAGATGACGGGAGTAGGAAAGTTGAGGAGGAGAAGTGACCATCAAGCAGTGCTTCTTACCCTTCCTAATGCCGCGACCCTTCAATACAGTTCCTCATAGTGTGGTGACCCCCAACCATAAAATTATTTTTATTGCCACTTCATAACTGTAATTTTGCTGCTGCTATGAATCGTAATGTAAATATCTGATATGCATGATGTATTTAGGCAAACTGTGCAACCCACAGTTTGAGAACCGTTGCCTTAAAGGATGATAATCTGCATCACGTAGATGAGAGCAAAGCACATACATGGTGTCGTGGAGGGACGTTAGATGGGAGAGGGAGGCAGAGAGAACTGCGGAGGACCAAAGACCTAAAAACTACAGGAATAAATTAAATAGGGTTTCATCAGCGTGCTGTACACAGATCTTCTTTTGCAATGCAAAAGTTGAAAGAAAATGTTACCAGCAAAGTGCAAAACATCTATTTACACTAGATAAAATTATCTTTAACATTTTCTTTCAGCAATATTTAATGGCAGATAACTTGACATTGTACAGTACTGGCTAAAGAGCTTAAAATGTTTCTCCACTATCTTTGATATAATTATTCTCACTAGAAATAGCTGTATGTATATGCGTGTGTGTGTCAAATATATATGTGTGTGTATATATATATATACGCACACACACAATGCAATAGTATTTTTGCATAATGTCCTACTAAGTAAATATCTAAGTGTCCACAAATTTCTAAATAAATAAAAGAATTTAATTTTTTTCCATAGCATATATTCATGCCTCCTGATACATATACATGTGGATGGAAGAAACATCACTAATTGTTTTTGTTTTCTTTAAATGCAGGAAGGGAGTTGGAAGGAAAAGCAGATAGGTGCTTTTGAATTAAAAACATTTGTTGAAGCATCTGTAAAAATCTTATGTTTAATTAAGTGCATTTTTGTAACAACGAGTAAAACAGCAGAGGCAGGGTTTTTCAACCTACGAAAAAGTAAGAAAATAATAAATAAAAACAGCAACATAAAAGCTGGTCCTCTATCCACCCACCTAGGCAGAGAATGAAAACAAACAATGACAACTAATTAGTATTGGCCCTGGTACTGTTCTAAGAAGCCAAAAATGAAACACCCACAAAAGAAAATGGTTTCTTGTTCACTGCATGGAGTTTGTTTTTGCTTTTGAATGATGAATAAATAAGATTCAAAAGATTAAAGATAATACAGAAAATATGAACACGAAATGGGGTTATAACAAAAGACTGTTTAAACTAGTCCTTAGTCCACAATCAAATCTGTAAAATTTTGAAGTGAAAAATTTAGAATATTCCTCTGATATTTTCCAAAGTAAGTATTTTACACTTGCCTTTATCAAGGGATTTATTTGACAGGATGAACCCAACATTTAAAATAAGTGAAAAAAAAAAGAAGGGAAAAAATATCCAACTATTCTGCATGACCTAACACAAGGTTGAATTTTGCGGTTGTCTTAAAGTGAGAATCCAGTCACCTTAGGTGCTCTCCTGACCAACCTCCCAAATAATTTACTTTCTGCTTTGTCAACAAACTGACTTGGTTGTACACAGAAATCCTCTGAAAACCTTTAAGATCAGAAGTCTTTAGCAAATTTTCAAATTTATTTGACAAATGTATTACTTCCATTTCCATTTAAATCTGTCTCCAATGTCTTCACCTGTTTGCACTTTGTTCTTCTTTGGTCTGATTCTTTTGCCTGTTCAGATGAGAAACTGACAAGTCAAAGTGGAAATGAAATCTGTAACTTTTAAAGAACAGAGGCAAGAACATAGAAGAGCAATTTATTTCATGGTCCTAACAAAGAGTTGGTCAGCTCAGGAAAAGAATACATTTAAAGTGATATAGTTGGGGATGGTGAAAAAATATACATGTGTATCTTTATGTATGTGTATACATATGTGTGTGTGTATATATATATGTATATATACACATATGTGTACATATATATATATACATATATATATATACATTTCAATTTCTTTTCCAGCTCAATGTGAAAGGATAATAAATTAAATATAAGGAAGATGAAATAAGTGACAAAAACAGTGTTATAAATGAAATGGTCTTAACCAAATTCAGGCACCCAGTCAGAACCCAATAAATATTGACTGGTGCTGCTGATCAGGAGAGAAACCTGCTTACAACCAGATAAGAGTTGGTCAGCTCAAGAGAAACTATGATAATCTGCATCACATAGCTGAGAGTAAAGCACATATGTGGGACACATGTTGTCCCTTTCTGGGGAAAAAATAGCAGTATCTTGATTGCAGACATAGTCTTTACCCTACAATGCTGTGTGAGTATAATAAAACAATTAGAGTAGTGGCAACTGTGAACATAAACTGGGAATTCTTATTGAAATTCAATCATACCACCACCAAAGCATAACTCCTGGACTGTTGTGTATCTGTAAGTGACTATGGGACCAGGTTTTAGTCTTAATTCAGGTTAATATCAAACTAAAAAGGATATTATTCCTCATCATAGATACTTAGTACCATCATTTTCCGTCAGAGTTTTGTCAATTCTTCCCTTCCCAGCTGGGAACATGTTAGTTTTCCACTATTCTAGTTAGTTCCCCCTTGGGAGGATTTATAGGAAATACTTATTAGCTCATTGAAATTTCTCTTTTTTAACTCTTTTTGTAAATGATTTGCCCTATTGGCAGGCAAACAATTATTGAAACCATTGGCAAAGTCTTGTCCTTCTGAGTAACAAGTTAACTTGTGCTCTTCTGCAGGAGGGAGGAAAAAATGTTCAGCTTATGCTGACCATAAGCTGTAGCCACAAATCATTTTCATAAAGGAGAGACTCATTCTTCAGAACCAGAGGTAGTATTTTGCATCTTGCCAAAGGTATGAAAGGGAGAAACTAGAATCAGCAGACTTCACAGAATGAACTATGAACCTAACTCAAAATGGATTCACCCAGAACTTAACTTGGAAGCGTCCATTTGTCTTTGTGAAGTTCAATTTTTACTGAAATTAGGATTACTATATATTCCATGCTGTCATCATAGCTTAAGGGCAGGAAACAATCATGTAAGTTTTAGAAAATTGTTAACATTTTGTACTGAAAAAATAAGTAGGTTTGTTGTGCAAAGAGCCACATCATTTCAAGTCCAGTATAGTTCATGCTTGGCTACATCTACTCTGAAGAGTTTCCTTTGCAGTAACATAATTTTTAAATTAATTTTTATTAAATCATAACTGTATACATTTATGGGGTACAATGTGATGATTTGATATACAATGTGGAATGTTTAAATCTAACTAATTAACATCACCACCACTTCACTTACTTATAATTGTAGTAAGACATTTATAATATACTCTTAGTTGTTTTGAAATGAACCCTTTCAATGTGTATATTAGGTAAGATCCTGCCAAATATCCTCTCTCCACTAGCCCTTTCCCATTTCCTCTCCTCTCTGTCTTCTCCCCTCTTTCTTTCTGGACTACCTTTGAGTTTTATCATTCATATGAATACGTAAAAATATCTATATTGGTTTCATAATAGTATTGAGTACATTGAATAGTTTTTTTTTTTGTTGTTTTTTTTTTTTTTCATTCTTGAGATACTTTACTAAGAATAGTATGTTCCAGCTCCATCCAGGTAAACATAAAACTACTTAGGAATTCTCTTTATCATCCACAGATTTCTAAGAATATTAAGAATATTTCTGAATATTCTTAATGCTGTTGGAGAGTATTTTCAATTCTGAGGAAAAATCAGTACCAATAAATGTACCATATGGCTTGAGATTTAAAAAATATGAAGCCTTAAAGCAAAGATCAAACCATAAATGCCTATGGGGCAGATGCAGGAGCAGGCCAGGTATAAGTGAACGTGACAATATTGCAGGAGTGGCATGGCCCTCAGGGAAAATCAGAACATTCACACCCAGGTATACTCCTGGGTTGCGTCTCTAGGCCATTATTGCCATGTGAGATGCAGATGTGATATTATTATAAAGGAAAAAATATCTTGACATTTTAATATTAAGTATTACTTTTCTATTTCTTCAAAACAAATTACCACACTTTTGGTTTAAAGCAATGAAAATTCATTCTTTCCTGGTCCTAGATGTCAGAAATCCAAAATCAAGGTGTCAGCCAGGTTGGTTTCCTTTGAAAATTTTGAGGGAGAAATCATTCCATGATCCTCTCTAGTTTTTAATGACTATCAGTAATCCTAAGTGTTCCTTGGTTTGGGGCAGCATAACTCCATAGTCTGCCTCCTTCTTCACAAGGCCTTCTTTGTTTATTCATGTCATTCCCTTCTTTGCTCACCTTCATTCAAAATTATCTCATCTTGAGATTCTTACCTTAATTACACTCAAAGACCCTGTTTCCAAATAAGATCAAATTTTGAGAACACATCAAGTAGACATATCTTTTTGCAGCCACAATTCAACTCACTATACTTGACAACTTAAAACAATACAAATTGATTATCTCACCATTTCTGTGGTCAAGAGTCTTACATGGGGCAGCATCTGTGGCTTAGTGGGTAGGGCACCAGCCCCATATACCAAGGGTGATGGATTCAAACCTGGCCCCAGCCAAACTGCACCAAAAAATAGCCGGGCATTGTGGTGGGCACCTGTAGTTCCAGCTACTCAGGAGACTGAGGCAAGAGAATCACCTAAGCCCAGGAGTTGGAGGTTGCTGTGAGCTGTGTGATGCCAGGGCACTCTACCAGGGATGATAAAGTGAGACTCTGTCTCTACAAAAAGAAAGAAGAAAGAAAGAAAGAAAGAAAGAAAGAAAGAAAGAAAGAAAGAAAGAAAGAAAGAATGAATCTTAAATGGATTAGTGAGTCTTCTCTGCATTTCACCAAGCTGAAATCAAGGTGTTGGCTAGGATTATAATCTAATCTGAGGTTATAGGTCCTCCTCCAAACTCATTGGCTGTTGACTCTATACAATTCCTTAAGGGCATATGACTAAGGTCCCACTTTTTACTGGCTGTCATTAGAGAATTTCTCTCAGCTCTCAGAGGCTGTTTGATATCCTCTGTCATGCAACCCTCTCTACAACAGGGCAGTTTGCTCAGTCAAGGCCAATAGGAGATAATGTACTGTTTTGAACCTGTCTGACATCTTCTGTCTTTGACTCCTAGACTGAGATTTAAAGGGCCTATTTAGTTAATTCATGCTCACCTGGGATAATCTTCTTTTTGATTAATTCAAAGTCAGTTGATTAAGGACATTAATTAATATGCCAGACAATATAATCTAATCCCAAAAGTGCTAGCCCATCATAATCGCAAGTCCCTCACACTCAAGGTGATTACATAGGCATGTGCAGTAAAGGTGGTAATCTTGAGTAAAAAAGTACCCAAATTTTCAAGAAGAATGTAACTCTAGAAAGCAATAATGGTATCTGTATGTAAAACAGAACCCTGGAAGACAGTAATTGTGCCTCCTCCTTACTAACCCCCACCCCACCACCCATTTACCAGGCAGACATTGCAGCTGCAGGAGACTCCAGGCTGCTCGGGCCATCATGCTAAAAGTTGCCACTGCCGCCATCTTGAAGTGGGCACATCACCAGTGGCAGCTCAACACTTAGTGTCAGGACCTTAGCAAAAGGAGGGTGGAAGTGGCATGCAGTGGGACTTCTTTCTCTTATAAGAGGTAGAAGGGGCAGAGCCAGCTGCTGCACAGAAGCCAGAAGCAAACCCAGGTGGCATGGGAGAGTGGTCCAGATAACCTGGGCAGGCAACCTCAGCCACTGTCCCCTCCTACTCGACCCAGTCTTTCCCCATGCTCTAATTTCCTCTCCCACCCATGTCCACTGGTGAGAACATGGCCACAGCCACTCCACTGAGAACCCTGACAGGCTTATTTCCTTGGAAACCCAAGTGAGGAGCCAGGGCACCAGTGCTGGCTTCTGACATTCGATCCCTCCCCTTTCTGGGCTTCTTTATCTCTCACAAAGCTGACCCTATTCTGAGGCCCCCAGGACACTGTGCTTGGGAGGAAGATCCCTGAGCTGGGACTACAAGACCTGCACTCTGAGACATAGTTTGGCTAGTAGCCCATTGTTGTAACCTTGGGCCTCAGTCCCCATGAAGTTTCTGTCTGGGAGGGTACCTGGCAGCAAACCACAAAAGCTCAGGGTGAGTCCATAGATTTTTAATTTTGTGCCTATGACTTGTCCAAACCCCTGGGGTGTCAGGTTGGTATAATATCCCAAACTTGCCAGCAAGGAGAACCATCTAGGATGCTTGTTAATGGAACAGATACCCAGGTCTTTCTCTTGGTGAGGTGATTCAGTGTACTTGGGTGTGGGGGATGATGAGTCTCATTTTAACTGTGTTCTGAGTGATTTGTAAGATTCTCAAGTTTGGGGAAAGCTGGTGTTGTTCATTCTGATGTTATTGAATGCCTATGGTTTGAATGGCTCCAGGAGGCTACAATCTAGTCCAGTATTTTACAATCTTTTTTATTTCATGACAACACGTGAACCTATAGTTAAACTTCCATAGCACACTTAAATTGTGTTGACCAAAGAGTAAAAACATATATACTTACTGTGCTTTGAGATTCTTTCAAAAATAATTTAATTAATGATCTTTAAAAATTTTCATGGCACACGTTAGGTCCTTTCACAGCACACCGGTGTGCGTGCCACACCAGTTGAAAATCACTGGTCTAGTCAATATATAAAAATGTAAATGCAGAGTACTTCACTGGGTATCATGAGGGAAGCCGTCCTCTTTAGTGTCATATCCACAGTTGGTCTCAGAATGAGGCCAACTGTGACAGAGATGAGGCAGCCTGAAGAGGGCAAAGACCTACCATTAGGAGCATGGGGCAGACAGGGTCAATGCTGGACACCCACACCAGCTTCCCAGGAAATAACTGTGTCAGGATTCTCAGCAGAGTGGCTGTGGCCATGTTCCCACCAACAGAAATTGATGGGAATAGAAAGGGGTATGGGAAGAGGGTGGGCGGGAGGTTGGGGGGTTTGAGCACTCAGGTCATCCAGACCTCTCTCACCTGCCACCTCAGCTCTCTCCTGGCTTTTCTGCAGCGGCCAACTCTGAGCCTTGTGCCTCTTTTGAGAGAAGGTGGTGCCACTGAGGGACCACTTCTTCCATCCTTTAAAAAATTAAAATGAAGAATATTTCCCTGAAAGTTTGGGCAAAAAACATGAGTGTGAAATATACATGGGAGCATGTTGTACATTGCAAAATATGGTCTATGTGGGATCAATCAACCCTCTATAAAAATTCTTCCCATTGTTCGAAATAAAATCCTGATTGGCCGCTGGCACCTGCTGCCTGAATTACCTCATAATCCCAAGAACACAAAAGAAGATTATGAATAGTGAAAACTCTAAAGACCTCCAGAAGCCGAATGGGTCAGTGAATGTTATTTGAAAAAATAATGGCCTGTAAGTTACAACTATATATTAAGACTTAATAACTAACTGCAAACTCACTAATCACCATGATTTTATTGACAATAATCTTAAACAGAAAATCAATTTTCTTGTTCAAGGCAGAGAGTTTGTTTAATCAGAATCAGCATTTACTAAGGAATAAACATTAGCATTTTACAGAAGACCATCACTTTTTAAAAGCCAAGCCAAATGAGTTGATTGTGTTAAATTTCCTTGTCAAAGAAAACAAAATCAAAAGAGGGACATCTTTGTCTTTAAGCATATTGGTCATTGAAGAACTGGTCCTTGTCCCAGGGATAGTTTAGAGAGAGTGTCTGTGTCCACTGGCCAGGCCCAGAGGAGAGTCTGCAAGGTCTTTGCCTTCCCCCACTCAGGCGCACTCTGTTGCATCCACAGGGCAGCATTCCTCATGCCACCAAAAATGCAGAGACAAACAATGTGGCCAGCCAGAGAAGCTGTGTCCAGAGTTCATATTTGCCTTCTGAATATAAATGAGATTGGCAAATATTTTAGGAGGAATAAATTTTTAACTTAGGTGCCAGGAAAAAAAGGCAAACCAGACACTGCGAAAGTATTTACAAAGTGGGCAGGTCTGCGGAAAGCACTGTGGCAAACGCTCAGAATGCAGAAGGAAAGGCTTTTCCTCCTGGAGCCTGCAGAAGCGGAAGGGGCTCAGAAGGACTCAGCCGCCGTTTAGGTGTTATTCTGGAAAGTTTTCTGAAGAGGGACACTTCCATTGCTGCAATGGTGGTGTCTCTGACACTACATCTATTTGAAGTTCTGGAATCTATCAAGAAATTTCACAAAAACTCGACTGAGCATATTCATTTGGGTGCTTTATAGAGAAGCTACACTGAATACAAATCCAACCAACCACACAGCAAAGAAAAGGCCAAGGTCATGCAACAAAAGCCAGAATTAGCCATAAGCAAGAATCATGAAGGTTTTGTTTAAAGAACACAATGTGGAATAATGGTTCCTCATTTTTGTGATTGATGTGACCGGTTTTAATATATGCACATCTCCGTGAACCAAACCAAACATATATTTTTCAGTTTCTTACATCACTGTGTGTGTGCAACCCCTGTATGAAAGACAGTAAGTTAATTTATACACATGCATTCTTCCCTTGCTGACTTGATTAATTGATGTAATAAGTCCATTTGTGAAAATTCCATTTGTGAAAATGTTAAAAATTCATCATCATTTATATCCAGGTATAGTAGATAAAAGCTTTCAGAGGAATGATCTCATCAGGACAGTTGTGGACAGTAGTTTCATAACAGTTCAGTTTAGGGAATATTTAGTATACTTAATCCTTAAAAGACACTGTGCTTGTTCAATGGAGCAAATAAACTCTTTTTTGCCCTCAAAGAGCTTAAAATCTAGTAGATCACCTTTGCCCCCACCACATCTTATCATTTGCATCCTCCTGTCTTCTCCATCTCAACAGATGGAGCTACTATCCACTGTATTACTGAAAGCAAAAATTTAGAAATCATCCTTTATTCCTTTTTCTTCACTCACCACATCCATTTCCTTAGCAAAGCAAATCTTTTAGATTCTAGGTCCACCAAGGATCATGAATCTATCTTCTGCCATTTTCTCTGTCACCACCCATTTCTTATCTATTGCTAAAAACTAAATTGTGCCAAAAGTTAGCTGCATAGAGCAACTTTCTCTCTTTTTTTTTTCAAGTTCCTCTGGGGAAAACAGCAATTGTTTTTTTAATTTAATGCTCATAGATTCTGTGAATTAGAAATTTGCACAGGGCACCATGGAGACAGCTTATCTTTGTTTATGATCTAGCTTTAGTTGAAATACTTGAAAGCCTGGAGAGTGATGTTGGCTTGGGGCTGGACATCTCAGTTCCTCTCCATGTGGGACTTCCCACATGGTTTCTACACAGAAGGTACTTTGGACTTCCTCACATCATGGTGACTATATTCCCATGGAACCAGTCTCCTAAAGATAGAACAAGAAGGATATGGTATCCTTTTCATTGTCTAGGCTGCAAAGTCATAACATCACTTAAATTGTAAGCCCTTATTCAATTCAAATGGAGAGAACCTTGATGCTACCTCTCCATGGAATGAAGACGAAAGAAGTGTGATAGAAGATATTGTCCTGGCCATTTATGTGGAAATACAATATGCCTGGTCTGGATGACTTGTTAGCCTTCTAACTAATCATTCTCATTATACTCACTCTCCCCTAATCCATCTTCCACACCAAGACAGAATGATCATTCCTTTTCTATTACCACATTTAAGACAGAAACTGTTTCCTCTTCATCTTGTACCCATGGCCTTTCCATTGCACTCAGAGTAATGTAGAATTCAAGTTTCTTGCTCCAGATCCTAAAGCTCTGTGTGCTTCCCTAGTGCTTTATGCACAAATCATCTTTCATTTCCTCAAGTGTGCTTAGCTTTCCTCCTCCTTAGGGCTTTTGTACACCTTTGCCTGTAGTTGAAATATTCTTTCTCTAATTTTTTCACCAATTATATTCTTCTGATTCCTACCTCTCACCCTCTCAGAGAAGCACCTCCCTGAACCAAATATCTAAAGTGCCTCAGCCTCTGTGATAGCGCTAATATCAGCCCCGTTTGTTTTCATAGCATCTCTTACAATATACAATTGATGTCTTTAATTCTTTTCTTCTCTCTCTCCTTTTCCCTCTTTCTCTCTCTCTCCCTCCTACATTTGCTTCTATCCCTACCACTAAAGTGTAGGGTCCGTCAAGTTGTTCTTTCTCATAGATCAATACCAACCTTGTGCCTGGGAACTAATAGATCCTCAAGAAATATCTGTGAAATAAAAAATGTGGATAAATATATTTTCTTATCATTATGCAATAAGATACAATGAGAAAAAGTATAAACGTCAAAGTGGGATGGATTACATTTAAACAGAGGATAAGGAAAGGTTTATGAAAACAAATTTCAGTTGTGTTTTTAAGTATATGTAGAGATAAGGAGAAAGATATTATATGAGGAGTCACTCAGTTGAGAAAAGCAGAGATGGTTGAGGGAAATTCAAAGAAGCAAGTGTAATCCAAAAATGGGATAGAGAAGAAATTAGTGGAGGAAAGAAATGGAGGAGCAGAGTAGAGCTAGATAATGAATGACCTTCAAAGCTATATACAGGGGACTTTGACATTCTATAAATATAAAGCCATATATAATGACTTTGAGCAGAGATTGAGACATAAGTGAATTGTATTTAAAGAACTGTCCTGAAAATAGCATATACAATAAATTTTAGAGGATGAGATTGAATAAATATTGGTTAAAATTTATTTCTAGATTTGTTATCTGCCAAAGATATAAGTTTTTCTATGGAAGTTTTAGCCAATTCAGAAACATGATGCAATTATTCTAGCATACAAAAGAGAAAGATGACATCGTTTCTGCTTTTTGTAAACAGAGAGACCACGAATATTTTCTCTGGAATTTATCACCCAGCTACTAAAACTCCTCTTGTATATAAAATGGATAAGACTTGGTTCTAAATGTAAACATTATGACTTGTCATCTTTCCTCTAAGATGATAGCCTTGTTCACCTAAAGGAAACATGAGGGCAGAAAAATGATTTTCTGCAACTTGAAGGTGTTAGGACCTAACTGGAGGGAAAACACTGTGGTTAAAATAAGGAGGATGTGAATCATTCTAGTAATTAATGTAAGGGACATAATCTGTAATTACAGAAACCCCTTTTTCTAGCACATAAATCCATAGGTCAAACTTGAACCCATCAATGATAAAGGGCTGAGAAGAGAGAACAGAAATCAGACAAGCATCAGAGGAAAAATTCACACTTGTAAATCATTATTTCCCACTGTGTTTTCATGGAATTGGCTCCAACATTTGTCTCATTTTGATTACACCTTCCCAAGGAATGCAGATAGCACTCCTTCCCAAATGTGACACTTAAGTTTTGTCCGTTACAGTTGGCAACGTAAAATTTCCCTCAATTTCCATTGTACTCAGAATACTACAGAAGCCAAGTTTCTTGCTCCAGATCCCAAAGTCCTATATGCTCCCCCAGTGCTTTTTGCACCCTCAGTCTCACCTTGCCTTTGTGAAATACATTTACCATGATGGCAGAAGACCTGAAGGCTTAAAGCAATAATGGAAATACCAGAACAATAGATGATCTCAACAGGAGCATTTTGCCCCATGGTACTTACTCTTTTCCAAAGACAGCGATGAATCAAAGAGGAAAATTGCTAAATATGGACATAATATTAAACTCATGAATAGCAATCTATGAACAAAGCCCTGTTAATAATCTTTTAACATATAGACCATTTCTGTTCATTGCCACCCTTTGGGTGGTTAGTTTTAGATATCTTTTCCTCCTGACCCTCATAGTACTATCACTGTACTTGCTTTTACTGATAGCTAAACACACATATAACATCATCAAGGAGCCAGCTGATATCCAAAAAAATGGCTATTCAATTTCTTAGCTAACTTTTAGTTGAGAAAATCATTTTAGCACTTTCTTCTGGAAGACTTCTCTCTCACTTCTCTCCCTGTCTCTTATCAGTTGATTACTGAGAGAATAAACTTGCTTCTGAATGCCCCAAGTTCTGCTAAACAAGGCCCTCCCTTCCTGGCTTTTGGTTTGATAGAGCTATTTTAGAACCACAAGGAAAAAAACTGATTTTTAGCCACGTGGCACTTAAATTGGAGTACAAAAACTTCCTAAGAATGTGTTGAATTTAACAAATGCCTTATTACTTAAAAAAAAAAAAAAAAAAATCACAAAACCTGGAGTATAATAAATTCTAGTGGGAGGCCCTGGATTTGGCAGTTAATTATGGTAGATAATTATGGTAGATTTTGGAACACAGTTGCTGACAGCATGGCTCTGGGTAAAGGTTTCTCTGCGAGCACAGATCTCTATTGACATGTGGGAAGCTAATTCTCACAGCTCTCTGCCCCCGAGGCACCGCACACATCACTAAGATGGCACTATTATAGCACATTGTTTTATAACTTTTTATTTGTCCATCTTCTACACTAGACTATGAACTTTTTGAAGCCAGATTTTTTTCCCCATTTCATTTTGTTCAGCTCTGTAATCCTAGTAACTAGAATAAGTCTTTCCCATTGAAACAATTCCATTATATATTTGTTGTATGTATGTGTGTGTTTATCTTTAATACCAGGGACCAATGTCTCTAAAACTATAACTAAGCTGCTTTTTCTAGGTGAGATCAGTAACATCTTTCCTAGATGAGATAACCCCATAACATCTTCAGTCATTACCGAAGTGACTAGGCATCCAATGAAATAGGGCCAGGAAAATTCCTTTGCCCCCAGGCTTGTTTAAATTTAGGTGGATTTTAATCCTTGCCAAAACTTGCCAATCACTGCAATCAGTTCCTCAGGCACAATATATTTTGGAATCATTCAATGTGTTCTTATTCTTTTAAAATTTTAGAACCTATTTTTTTAATATATTTTCTTAAGAGATTAATTTGTTTTCTTCTTCTTAAAAAATGAAATGTTTTGAATGCATCAACAAAAATAGAGAATATACTAAGTAAAACGCTAGTGTATTCACTACTCACATATCAAACCACCTTTGCTTATTTTTCAGAACTTAAATAGTATATATGTATGTATATGCATATACACACATTCATAATTGAAGAGTCTCATATATGTTTTCCAGTGACTTCTCCCTCTCCCTAACATTTTATAGATGTTTTTGTACCTTTCTTATATGCTCTGTTCCATAAACACTATAGCTTAGTATTTTGGAGGTTTAAATCTTCGTATTAATAATGTTTTATATATAATTATGTGATTTATTTTCTTTCCATTTACTAACATCTATTAATATTCTACTATGAGTCAAATAAGGGACTAAAGATATGGCAGTGAATATCACCAATAAACTTCTGCCTTCATAGCATATTCAAGAAAGGAGAGACAGAAAATGTATAAATAAATAACATCTTCTTCTAACATAGCATGTTAGAGAGTGTTGGAAAGTGATAGTGAAAGATCAGGCAGGGTAAAGGAAACACTAGTACTTGAGGAAGGAAGAGTGTGACCCGGGGTTGTTATTATACTGCATATAAGTATTTCAGGAAATACTCTAGTGATAATGTGCCATGGGAGCACAACCTGAAGGCTGTAAGACTGAGCCAAGAAGACAACAATGGGAATAAAATTGAAAGAAGTGAATACATCAAGTGCAAAGGCCCTGAGGTAGGAAATTTCCTGGAATAGTTGACAAACCACAAATACATATTGCATTTGGAGCAAGAAACTGCATAATGAAGGAAGTTGAAGCTATTTAAAGGATGTAGTTTTTACTTTGAGTGAAGTGGGAAAAACAAGTGATTTCAATAGAAAAGTGATGTGACAACTCAACTCTTATTTTGTAATTTCATTAGTGTGTCTGCCATGCAGATAGCAGATTGTAGAAGAGTAATGGCAAAATCAGGGAGACTAATTAGGGGGCCATTTCAGTAATTCAAGCTGAAATGCTGGTGGCTGATGAGAAATGTTCAATTCTGAATGTAGTTTCAAAAGAAGAGGTGACATAATTGATCGTGATTGACTAAGTGGTTTGAAAGACAGAAGAGTCAAAAATCACTCCGAGGTTTGGGACTTGATATAAGGAGTTTTCATTAACTGGGATGGGGAAGACTGGGAGAAAATTCAGATTCAGAGAGAAAGATTTAGAGATTGCTTTTAAACATGTTAAATTTAATATGTCTGTTAAATATCCAGGAGGAGGGTTCAGTAGTAAGTTATATACGTATACAATCTAGGCTTTAGATTAGAAGGAGGTCTAAATCAAGGTATGTAATCAAGATACATACAACTGGAATTAACCCCAATGATACAGTGTGTAAAACCATGAGACAGAATGAGAACACCAGAAAAGCAGGAAAGGAAAGAGAAGAGAATAGAGGCCCCATGTACTCCAACGTTTATTGAGAGAGTAGGGAGATAAGAAAAAAGCAGCAAAGAAAATGGAGAATAATTAGCAAGTGTGGTAGAAGGATAACTGAAAAAATGGTGTTCCAAAAAGTCATTGAGCAAAATGATTTTAAAAAGGGGGGTGGGGAAGTGATCAACTGTGCTACACCTTGATGGTAACTCAAATAGAATAATATCTAAAAAATGACAATTGGAATAAGCTACGTGGAGTTTATTGATGATTTTTGATAAGAGTTCTTTCAGTAGAGTGGTAGGGAAATGTATTGATGAAGATGGGCTCCAGAGAGAAAAGAGAATTCCTGATCTAGGAACACTGTGCAATTCAGCATTTTTCTTCTTATCTTGGAAAAAAAATACATGTTTTGTAGATAAGGGGGTTACCCTGAATTATAAAAATCATATCACCTGCTCTCAACCTGAAATGAATAAAGCTAGTGGCAGTACCCTCTTGGACATGGTTGGTTCATAATATTGGTAGAGAGAGAACTAGATGAAGGTTGAGTTGTTTTTCCCAGAAATAGCCTGCCTATATAGAAACAAAAGGTGAATAAAGTTTGTGATTCTGTTTCCTAGAAAACTACCCTGCCCTTATCAACCCCTCACAGGAAATTTCTACTACTAGCTATTATTGCAGGAAAATACAATCTATCTAATGACAAGTAACAAAACAAAATTGTATAATACTATCAACATAGGGATTAGAAAAAGTACATAAAGACATAAAGTTTTCAGTAGGTGAAGAATCATTATAAAAATGTGGTGCCAAGGGTTGATACAACCTACAGGTTTTGCCATAGAAATGTTCCAACTTCATAAAATAATTCTATCTCTGATGGAATATTAGAAGACAAATGAAATTTTTAAGAAAAAAGATGATGAAAAAATATAAGATAAAATGTAATTAGGTAGAACTCAGAAATGAAATAAAAGAAAAATATTATAGAAATAAAAAACACTGAAAAGAGTACAAAAATATTATAACCAAAGAAGCATAGTAAGGAACAGATACTACAAATACGAAAATCAATCGATGGAAACAGAAATTAAGAGTTTAAAAGGGTCACAGAGAAAATGTCTGTTACAAATCTCTGAAGATGTACAAATCTCTGAAGAAGAAAAGCAAAACAGTGGAACAAAGCAAATACAGAAAAAAAATAATTTAAGAAAGATTTCTTAAAGGGAAAGAATGCTTATATTAATATTTAGAAAACAAATTTAGAGACTTGAAACATCTTACTAATCACTCACAGTGAGGCAATGGAAAGAAAACTCCAGCAATAGGGACATTACTCCAGGAACACAGTGAAGCAGTGGCAGATTCCAGGAGCCAGCAAGGAGGTGTGGAGCTGAGGAAAATCAGCACAGAAGGCAAGTGCTTGGGAATGGGCAGGGGCTGGCCAGCCCACTTGCAGCTATACTGCAGTTTTTTATTTGGGGCTAAACTGCTCACTGGAGCTGCCTTAGAAGGCTTAAAATAGTGAGTGGACTCAAACAGTGTCCAATGGCCTGGAATGAATACTAGGTGGGGTGGATCTCTCATCATCTTGGCTACTAACTGGGTGCCACCATTGTGGGAAGGGCATGTAGAAGAAAGGTCCACAGAGTCTGGAGTGCCTGCTGAACTTGGGCGACCATCCTTGGGGTGAACTGAGTGTCCCCCACACCCCTGAGAAGGCCATTTTGTTGTTGGGGGAACTGTTGGATGTGCCTCCTAAGGAATCTGGTGACAGCTTTAGGACTTCAATCCCATGGGGACTGAATACTGATGAAGAGTCTAGGCCCTATTTGAGAGCAACTAAGTCAGGAAGACAGGGCCTGATCTCCTCTGCAACTAGAGAGTGGCTTCTGGCCCTCATTTTTCACAACAAAACTAGCATATGTTTTCTGTCTCCTAACACCACAGCACCACCTGATGTCCAGGCAATACATTGCCATATATGCGTGTGTGTGTGTAAAATGAATGATTTTTTGAAAAGAAAAATATATATGTGTGAGATATATATATATATATATCTTTCATTTTTGAAAAGAAAAAAATATATATGTATAAGTATATGTATATATATATATATATATATATATATATGTATATCTTTCATTTTTGTTCTTTTTCCTAATCTTTTCCTTAATGTTTTTTTTTTCTTCTTCTCTTTTTGTTGTTTGTAGTGGTTGTTTTGGTGTTTCGGTTTGGGGAGGTTTTTTGTTTGGTTGTATTTTTTTCATTTTTACTTTCTTTAATAGCAAGAGCTCATCCATTTTTGTTAGGGTTTCTCACCCCTTTTATTCTCTCTTTTTTATTTTTCTAGCTGTGTATCTTTCTCAATACACTCAAGGGACCATGAGGCAGGTACTGCAGAGAATTTATCCTACAAAGAATTAATGGAGGCTCAGTGCCTGTAGTTTTTTCTCTCTTTTGGGAGAGATTTTTCTGCTTTTATCTTTCCCCATAAATTTCTCATACAACAATTAAGATATCCCTCCCCACTTTATCTTATATAAAATACAAGATATCTTATATCTTGTATTTTTAATGTTCTTTATCTATTTTTTTTTTCTTTTCTATGAATTCTGGGGGGATCATGGCATTGGTCTGGCTCAAGGAGGCCACAAAATTATGGCTAGGGTGCCCTTATAGATTTGGCCTTTGGAAAGACAGTACTAGTAGTTCCCCACTGTGACACACTACTGTTTTTTGTTTGTTTGTTTGTTTTCTCTCTCTTTCTATATTTGGGAGAGGTGGGGTTCTGCTTTTCCTCAGGGTGGCAAGGAGCTCCTGACTTTGGGGGACCTTCCCAGCCTGCTCTCCCCCCCTAATTTCTAGTGTTGTGGGTGTGGCCATAGCACCCTGCCAAATACCACTATTTCTCTTGTCACTCTATTTCTGGCTGCCTTTTCTCCTTTTCCTTAATTCTTTTCTTTCACTCCTTATTCTTTTTTCCCCTCCTTTCCTCTTCTTTCTTCCTTGTCACTCTTTATCCTATTCTTCCTTTTGCCCTTATACTAAAAGGCAAATTAAACACCTAAGCTCTAAGATAAGGTAATTTAAAGTGAAGGAGGTAGTGAGAAAAAAAATGTTGAGGAAGGAAGTTAAAAAGAAGTCATACATGAGGAGGAACCAACAGAAAAAATTTTGGCAACATGAGAAACCACAGACAGCAACTCACCTCCAAGGGACCATGAGGCTGGTACTGCAAAGGGTTTATCCTACAGTTAATGGAGGCTCAGCACTTGCAGCTCAGCAGCTAGGGTGCCAGCCACATACACTGGAGCTGGAAGGTTCGAATCTAGCCTAGGACTGACAAACAACAATGACAACTATAACCAAAAAATAGTTGGGTGTTGTGATGGGCACCTGTGTGGGCACTTGGGAGGCTGAGGCAAGAGAATTGCTTAAGCCCAAGAGTTTGAGGTTGCTGTGAGCTGTGCCATTATGGCACTCTACCCGGGGCAACATAATGATATTCTGTCTCAAAAAAAAAAAAAAAAAAAAAAAAAAGAATTAGTGGAAATGACAGAAAGGGAATTTAAATGTGGATGGCAAAGGCAATAAATGAAATCGATAAGAAAGTAGAAAAACAGAACCAAATAATGGATGAAAGATATGAAGAATATAGAAAGGTTATGGCAGAGCTTAACAAATTGAAGGAATCAACTAGGGAACTTAAAGATGTAGTAGAAAGTATCAATAACAGAATAGACAATAGAGAAGAAAGAATATCAGAGACAGAGGATAAAGCTCTTGTGTTAAACTGGGTAGTTAAAGGGTCAGAAAAGAACAGAAAAAAAGCAGAACATTCCATCAGAGAGTTATGTGACTTCACAAAGCATCCAAACATATGAATTATAGGTATCCCTTACAGAGAATAAGATCATCCTAAAGGAATGGAAGCCCTATTAGAGGATAGCATAAATAAAAATGTCTCAAGTATCACCAAGAGTCTGACACACACTTTTTAGAGGGACATCTAACACTGAGTCATTCCAACACAAACAGTGCATCTTCAAGACACACTGTAATGAAACTGTCCAAAATCAAGACAAAAGAGAAAACTTTATAAGCATCAATGAATAAGTGTCAATTGACCTATAGTGGTAGATCCACTGGGGGACAGCAGACTATTTGGCTAAGATTTTCCAAGCCAGACAAGAATAATCAGCTATTTTAACCTTCTTAAACAAAACAATTTTATGTCCAGAATTCTGTATCTTGCTAAATTAAGCTTCAAAATTGATGGAGAAATCAAATCTTTTACTGATAAGCAAACATTGAGAAAATTTGCCACAACAAGACCAGCTCTATAGGAAATACTCAGACCTATTCTCCACACTAACTATCACAATGGCCCACCACAAGTAAACAGCCAGAAACTGAAGGGCAAAACTTAGCTTCCACAGTGATGCAAAGAATAAAACTAGCCAATGGACTTTCACAAAATAAGAATAGAACTCCGCCACATATATCAATTCTCTCAATAAATGTTAATGGCTAGAATTCTCCACTGAAGAGACACAGGCTGGCTGATTGGACACAAAAGCACAAGCCATCCACATACTGTTTCCAGGAAATATACCTAACCTTGCAGGATAAAACAAGAGTCAGGTAAAGGGATGGAAAATAATATTTCAGGCAAATGGAAATCAGAAAAAAAGAGGGGTCACAATCTTGTTTTCAGATACAAGTGCATTTAAAGCTACTAAAGTTAAGAAAGACACAGATGGTCACTTCATTCTGGTAAAGGAAACAATACAATAAGAGAACATTTCAATTCTAAATATTTATGCATGAAAATACTCCCAGATCTATGAAACAGATCTTGATGGGTCTGAGCAATATGATATCCCATAACACCATAACATCTGAGACTTTAATACCCATCTAAGATAAATGGACAGCTCCTCTACACAAAAACTAAACAAGGGCACAAGGGACTTAAATGCGACCTTAGAACAAATGGGCTTAATAAACATACAGAACACACCTTTCAAAAGCGAAGGAATATACATTCTCATCATCTTATGGAACATACTCCAAAATAAATCACATTCTAGGATACAAATCAAACCTCAGAAAAACTAAAAGAATTAAAATTATACCTTGTATCTTTTCAGACCACAAGACAATAAAAGAGGAAATCAACTCCAACAATAACTTTCATCCCCACACAAAGATGTGGAAATTAAACAATCTTATGCTGAATGACAGTTGCGTCAAGGAAGAGATAAAGGAGGAAATTGTTAAATTTCACAAGCATAGAAACAATGAAGCTACAAGTTACCAAAACGTCTGGCATACTGCAAAAGCAGTTCTAAGAGGGAAATTTGTCATGTTAGATGTCTCTATCCAAAACACAAAAAGAGAGCACATCAAGTGGCACCTGTGGCTCAGTGGGTAGGGTGCTGGCCCCATATGCTGAGGGTGGTGGGTTCAAACTCAGCCCCAGCCAAACTGCAACAAAAAACAGCTGGGCATTGTGGCAGGTGCCTATAGTCCCAGCTGCTGGGGAGGCAGAGGCAAGAGAATCACCTAAGCCCAGGAGTTGGAGGTTGCTGTGAGCTGTGATGCCATGGTACTCTACTGAGGGTAATAAAGTAAGACTCTGTCAAAAAAAAAAAGGAAGAAAGAAAGAGCACATCCATAAACTAATGAATCATCTTAAGGAAATGGAAAAGGATGAGCAATCCAATCACAAGCCTAGCAGAAAATAAGAAATAACCAAAATTAAATCAGAAAAAAATGAAATTTAAAACAAAAAAATCATTCAGAAAATCAATGACATAAAAAGTTTGTTTTTCAAAAAGATAAATAAAATTAAATACTTTGGCCAGATTACCTAGAAACACAAAAGTGAAATCTCTAATAATCTCAATCAGAGATGTAAAGGGGGAAATAACAACAGACATCTCAGAGAACAAGAGATATCTCTGACTTCTATAAAAAACTCCATGCCCAGAAGTTTGACAACATGGAGAAAATGGACCAATAACTTCACACATTTCCTAGACTTAACCACGAATAAATAGATCTCTTGAACAGATCAATATCAAGCACTGAAATAAAAAAAAATAATAAACAAGAAAAGCTTACAAACAAACAAACAAAAACAAAAAACTGGTACCAGATGGCTTAACACTAGAATTCTATCACACCTTCAAAGATGAGCTTATACCTATACTGCAAACCCTATTCCAAAACACTGAGAATGAAGGAACCTTCACCAGCACGTTCTATGATACAAACATCACCCTGACACCAAAACCAGGAAAGGACTCAACTAATAAGGATAACTACAAACAAATTTCACTAAATATCAATGCAAAAATACTCAACAAAATCTTAGCCAACAGATTATAGATACACATTAAAAAAATTATCCATCATGATCAAGTAGGCTTCATTCCAGGGATGGAAGGCTGGTTTAATATACACAAATCCATAAATGTAATTCACCATATGAACAGAAATAAAAACAAAAACCATATGATCTTTTCAATAGATGCAGAAAAAGCTTTTGATAAAATTCAGCACCATTTTTTTTTATAAGAATACTTAAGAATATAGGCATAGGTGGCACATTTCTTAAGCTGATTGAAGTAATCTATGACAGATCCACAGCTAATATCATACTGAATGGAGTAAAAATTAAACTTTTTCCACTTAAAACTGAATGTCTTCTATTACCACTACTGTTCAACATAGTTCTGGAAATTCTGGCCAATGTAATCAGGCAAGACAAGGATATAAATGGCATCCAAGTGGGGACAGAGGAGGTCAAACTCTCACTCTCTGCCAATGATATAATCTTACACTTAGAGAACCCCAAAGACTCACCCACAAGACTCCTGTAAGTGATCAAGAAACACAGTAACATTTCAGGGTATAGAATCAACATCCACAAGTCAGTAGCCTTTGTATACACCAATAACAGACAAGTGGAGAAGCTAAAGACACAATTCTCTTCCCAGAAGACTAGGAAGAATCAGTATTGTTAAAATGTCTATACTACCCAAAGGAATCTACAGATTCAATGTAATCTCCATTAAAATAGCAAAATCATACTTTAAAGAACTGTTAAAAAATAGTTCTTTGTTTTGTCTGGAACCAACAAAAAAATCTCATGTAACCAAGGCCATTTTTAATAATAAAAACGAAGTCGGAGGCATCATTCTACCAGACTTCAAGCTATATTACAAGTCCACAGGGATGAAAACAGTATGGTACTGGAACAAAAATAGAGACATAAACTTTTGGAATCAAGCAGAAAATAGAAAACCAAAAGATGAAACCAGTCTTTTACAGCCATCTGATCTTTGGTAAACTAAACAAAAGCACATCCTGGGGAAAAGAATCCCCATTCAATAAATGGTGTTGGTAGAACTAGATAACCAAATGTGAAAGACTGAAACTGGACCTGTACCTTTCACCCCTTACAAAAAGTGATTTAATATGAATAAAAGATTTAAATCTAAAGCATGAAACAACAAAAATTCAAGAAGAAAGTATGGGGAAAATTCTTGAGGCAATCAGCCTGGGGAAAGATTTTATGAAGAAGACTTCAGTGGCAATCACAATAACAAAAAAAAAAGGGGGGGGGACTTAATTAAACTGAGAAGCTTCTTCATAGCTAAGACACAATAATCAAAACAAATAGGCAACCTTCAGAATGGAAAAAGATATTTGCACATTACAAATCTGACAGAAGCTTGATAACTAGGCTCTATAGAGAAGTCAAATTAATCAACTAATAAAGAATAAACAATCCCATCTACCACTGGGCGAGAGACATCTTCTCTGAAGAAAGACAGATGAAGGGCTAATAAACATATGTAAAAATGCTCATCATCCTTAATCATGAGAGAAATGCAAATCAAAACCACCCTAAGATATCACCTAATCCCAGTGAGAATAGCCCACAAAGTTCCAAAGTTGCAGATGCTGTGGATGTGGAGAGAGGGAGATACTTTTGCAGTGTTGATGGGACTGCAAACTAATACAGCCTCTTTATAAAGAATTATGAAGAATCCTCAAAGAACTTAAATTAGACCTCCCATTTGACCCTGCAATCCCACAATTAGTCATCTACCCAGAAGAAAAAAAAAAAGCATTTTATCATTAAGACATTTGCACTAGATTGTTTACTGCAGCTTAATTTACAATCACCAAGGTATGGAAACAACCTAAATCCCCATCAATTTATGAATGGATTAACGAGCTTTGGTATATGTATACCATGAAATATTATTCAGCCATTAAAAAGGATGGAGATTTGCATCTTTTGTATTAATCTGGTTGGAGTTGAAACATATTCTTTTAGTAAAGTATCACAAGAATGGAAAAGCAAATATCCAATGTACTCAATACTCATATGAAGCAAGTAGGTGATCTAATTTACACCCACATAGGGAAAAAAAATAATTTCAATTCAAATTGGTGGAAGAGGAACCAGGAAAGGGGGCAAGAGAAGGGGATTTAGGGTGCTCTCACTTAATAGGCACAATGTAGGGGTGGATGGCACAACCACAAGAGGGACTTTACCTAACACTTTTAAATATTGTGACCTTTTTATACATTATAGACATGGCATAAAATACAGAGAGAAATACTAAAAATAAGTAAGAAAAATGCAAACAATCTAAAAGGAAAATTTTTCTGTGGTTATCATCACATTAACCTGGTTGTTTATACCCTCACATTAACTGAAATTAAAAAATTAAAAATAGATTTAACATATACTATATGGAGCTATAATGAAAAAGGACTCATTTTTATAAGCAGTGAAAATAAAAGAAAATACCAAGGAGTAAAGAAAATATGTAAGATTATATAAAAGAAACTTGCCAGAAAAAGTTTTGCAAAACCATATGAAAGAAATGTTTCCCAAATAAATAACATAGCAAGCTCTTGGATTAAGAAACTCAATGCTACAAAGATGTTAATTCTCTGAAAATTAATTTATAAATGTAACAGTTTCCTGATGAAAATGCCAATGGGATTTTCATGGAGCTAGACAAACAGATGCCATCTTCCTGTGGAAAAATAAACAAAGATAGCAAAGAAATCCTCTCTCTCTCTCTCAAAAAAAAACGGAGGGGGGAAGGTAATGATGGAGGGATTAGCAAAATTAGATATTAAAACCTACTTAAAGCCTTGCTTTCTCACTTACAACTGTGTGTTTCTGGTACATAACTGAAAATACAACAATATATAAAAATAAGGAAATCTGCAAATAGTCTAAAGTTTGCATTTAAAAGGTGGAACATGCACTACATGAAGTAAGTTGGCTGTTATATGGAATAAAATAAATTTAGACTAATTATCTTATGTCATAATTTAAGTGTAAATTCAAGAGGTCCAAAGATTTAAATGTTTTCAATAACAAGTCAATAGAACAATAAAAGCACCACAAGAAAATTTGGAAAAATTCTTTTATAGCCTTGATATGGGGCCAACATTTCTAACCAAGATACAAAATAAACATGTCATAAAACAAAAAGAAACTTCTGCATGGTATACACACACACACACTGCATACACACACACACACACACGCACACACACGCACACACACGCACACACACATATATATATATATGAAAAATAAAGTTAAATGCCAATGACAAAAAGTGAAAATTACCGTATATACTCGAGTATAAGCCGCGATTTTTCGGCATGAAATTTGTGCCGAAAAACCCAAACTCGGCACAAAATTTGTGCCGAAAAAACGCAGCTTATACTCAAGTATATGTGGTATGTCACAGATAAAATGACTAATATCTCCAATATTTAAAGAGCTCCTAGAAACTGACAATAGAAATAACCCAGTTTTAAGAAATGGCAAGAGATAAAAATAAATAATTTGCAGAAAATGATAGAGTTTTAAGCCTGTGAAGAAATATTCATCTTTGTTAAGTTAAAGAAACTACTTACATTTTCTACCTATTAGAATAAGAAACAAATTAAAAATCTGATAGTAAGCTTTTTGTACAGAGGTGACTGGGGGAGTGGGTTACTCTCATACATTTTAGGAAAAGTTTAAATTGGCCACATCACCTCTGAAAAGACATCTGGCAATATCTATCAAAACTAAATACATTGACCTAAGAGTTTATTGGACATTCGGGTGTCCTTTTCTTTGAAGTGCTAAATCATGTATTTGCCAATTTTTCCTCTCAGATTGTTTATATTTTTCTTACTTATTTTTAGTATTTCTCGACGTATTTTATGCCAAGTCTATAAAACAATTGCTAACATTTATTAAGTGCTTATGCCTGGCACTGTTTTGGGCATCTTAAACTAATGAGCTCATTGGATCTTTACAACAACCCTAAGAGATGAGGAAATTTATTACCCCTATTTTGTATATAGAGAACAAAGTCCCATAAGATGTGACACACTTGGCCCAAAGTAGTCCAGCTTAGAAATGGTAAAATATGGTTTTGAACTCAAATAGGTTAGCTCCAAAGAATAGTCCTCACTGCTCCTCAATGTATATTGAAAAGATTGCCCTCGGTCTTGGTCATGACTTTCCATTTTGCCTTTGCTATGTGTTTATAACAATTTGTTTCTTTTTTGTGTGCTTTTCTTTTCTTCTTTTTTTTTAACATACTCAAATATATCAATATCTTATTTTGAAAAAATTATTTTATATCTCAGGAGTATAATGATACTATTTTGTATTCACTTTTAAAGTTTTGAAGTTTTTCTTTGGACATTTTGGTCCGAATCTCCACTCTAAGAACAACCTTTTCTTTTTATATATCATTTGATCGAGGGTTCTATCACTATCACTATATTCCTTGTGAGCTATTAATTTTCCCATCACTCTTTATTGATTAATCCACTAGTTTATAATGACACGTCTGTCATATATTAAGTTTTCACAACAGTGATTCTATTTCTGGCTGTTTATTGTTTCCTTTGTTTATCTGTCTGTCTCTGCCTAATACACACCATTTTAATTTCCCTTGCTTTCTGAGTTTTGTTGTCTGATAGGAACTGTTCCTCCCACCTTGTTCTTCCTCAGATTTGCCTTACTATTCTAAACCTTTTGCTTCGCTATGTTAACTTTAGAAACAGCTGGTCTAGTTCTATAAAACATTCTGTTTAGATTTTGACTGAAGTAACATTGACATATATTGATTACTTTGCCTAAAATTTATATCACTATGATATTGAGTCTATATTTTTATTAACACCATATATTGCTCCATTACTTACTGTCTTCTTTTGTGTTATTAACAAATGTGTACTTTCTTTATAAATTATTAGAGATTTTTATTATATAGGGTGTCCATGAAGTTTGTTTTAAATTGCACACGAACTTTATGGACACCCTGTATTTATTCTTTTATTTCTTCTATATTTTATAGCCAACATATGATGTTTGTTCTCTATTATATTCTGCAATGGATTATACTGTATAAGAAAATCATTGACTTAGGAGTGTTGAGTTCACATCTAACAACTTAGCATTCATATTAGTTCTGGTACTTTGTATATTGTTTAATTAGATGACGTTCATATCACCTAATAAATAATATTTTATCTCTTCTTTTCCAATTCTTACAGAGTTTTTGTTTTGTTTTGTTCTTATTACAATAACTAGGATGTCACGACAAAATTGAATAGAAACGTTGCGTGAAGGAATGATTGTTTACTTCTTACTTTAATGGGAATGCTTCTAGAATCTTAATATTAAGTATGATATTTGCTGCAAATTTCTGAAAGATGTATTTTAACAATCAAAATCTATTTTGTAATATCTTAAAGATTATAAGGTTTTATTTTTTAAACAAAATATTTTTAAAAACTTTATTCTTATTTTGTGATGCATTTTTATCATGATTCTGTGTTACATTTTACCAACTTGGTTTTTATGAATTTATTGAGGTAATGTATGTTACATTAATAAATTCTACTGATCTTATGTCTTCTTCCTTTTCACAGAATCCTTGACCATAATGTATTATAAATACATTGTTGAATTTAACTTGCCAATTTTTAATTAGTATATTTTTGCATATGTATTGTTAAATGACATTGGTTAATAATATTCTTTTCTTATACTATCCTTATCCATAACTCTACTGGCATTATCAAGGATATTAACCTTATTTATTTTTTCATTTTCTGAGGCATTTTATTAAAAATGAGGATTATTGCTATATCAATATCTGGAAAAACTCATTTATAAAGCAATGGAAATAGGTCTATAGAATGTCAGTTCAATGTTTAGTTATTATTTATTAATTTTTTTAATTCTTGAGTTAGATTTAGTCATTGACAATAATATGAACAAAAACAATACAAATTAGTATTTATCAAGCACTTAGTATTTGCCTGATGGTGTTCTATGCATGTTGTAATCATAACTATTTTAAACTTTATATCAACTTTATGAGGTACTACCATGATCCACGTTTTTGAGTTGGAAAAACTAAGAGTGTAAGTAATTTGTTCATGATCACACCAGGAGTTGAGTGGTGAGCTGGGATGCAGACCCAGGCAATATGACTCAGAGGCTACACTTTTCATCATCATACCATGCTGCAAGAAAAAGAAAAATAATTTTGGTCTAAAAAATTACATTTTTCCCCAAGTTAATTAATTTGAGAAATAAATTTGTGGTGTTTTCTTAGAATATTTAAGACCCTAGTGCATTTGTACTTGCCCCTTTTCTATCTCTAATCTTACTTACTTGTACCTTTTTTCTTCTTATAGATCAGTCTTGCTTGAAATTTTTCTATTTTATTCATCTTTTTGAGCAACCAGCTTCTGGTTCTGCCAGTCTTTGCTATTATTTCTTCATTGTCCACTTTATTACAATATACACTTACCTTTATTATTTTCTTCCTTCAACTTTTACCTCTTTTGATGTTTTCTTTGTGTATTCTTAAACTGAAAGTTTAACTTCTTTATGTTTTTATCCTTTTTAAGTAAAGGTAGTTTACTACATTTTTGTACATAGTACTATGTACATAGGATTCTCGTTTCTCCATTCTTGTGATGCTTTACTAAGAATAATGTGTTCCACTTCCATCCAGATTAATACAAAGGATGTAAAGTCTCCATCTTTTTTAATGGCTGAATAGTATTCCATGGTATACATATACCACAGCTTGTTAATCCATTCCTGGGTTGGTGGGCATTTAGGCTGTTTCCACATTTTGGTGATTGTAAATGGAGCTGCGATTGTAAATACCTGCATTATTGATTTTGGACATTATTAAGCTTAATGAGACTATTGCCCAAATGCAATGCATTACCTTATGAAACATGAGAGTGATATGTTTGTAGATGTAACTAGTAGGAGCTCTGAGAAGAGTCGCATTACACAACATTCAAGTGGCTACATCAGACACCAGAGATTTATCTACAGATCTCACTGGGAATTTCTCCATAAGCCTGGTGGAACATAAAATGTGTGAATGTAAAGCAACCCAAAATGTCAGTTCATGGAAAATTTAATCACAACAGATGGCATTAACTATAGAAAATTGAGAGGCCTTAGCTTTTATATGAGCAAGCATGAAGACTTGAGTGTTTACCTATATTGCCACAGTACATGACTGAACTATGAAAGATTATTATAAGTGGTTTCTAACTTGGGGCCAGGTTAGTAATTGAGAAATTTATATGAAGATGACACTTTGTTGGTAGTTAATTGACTAATGTTCCATCTGGAGGCTTTTCAACAACAGTCCCTATTATGGCTTTTCTAGAATACATCTAACAGGTTGTCCAGTTCTTCTCTTTTCTAGAAAACATCCTATGGGCAAAATGATTTCTTTAGGCAACACTAGTTTTTAACTTTTTTCCATGTTAAGTTAAACAGTTATTAACCTGAGTTCTTTCATTATTGGCCCTACCATTCAGCCTAGATCATTAATTACATTTGGGCTCATACTAACTTGACTAATGCCACCATTAGAAAGAGACAATAAATAGTATTAGGAGAAAAGAAAAATTAAAACAAAAAAGCAGCTATAGTTTTCAAATCCAAATTCCTGAGAACTTTAAATAAATGTACTTTTAAGTAAGTAGAGTAATATATGCTCATTATAGAAAAACTCTAAACTAATAAAAATATTTAAAAGAAAATAAAAATCACCCATAATTCCACCCCCCAAAATAATCTATATTTTAGTATATTTCCTTTTGTTCATTTTAATTATTTTTACATGGCAAAAAATGTCATCCAATTTTGTGTCATTTATGTCATTTAACAGTGTGACATGGGGGGACCCAAGCAGAAGTCACAGACTACGGGGAGGTAGAATTGGGCTATTGGCTGAAGATTTTTTCCCTGGTGATTCAGGGAGAAATTTACATTTTGACTTTTTCTTTTTAAACCATGGCTTTTGTTAACAAATTGCTGACTAGCACTTATATTCTCAGAAAATGCCCAAAACCAAGTATTGGCTTGCATCCTTTTTTGGGTATTCACTTTGCAGACTATTGTTCCAATATTCCTCAGAAACCAGTGGTGGCTCCTGGCAAAGTTTCCTCACAGAGGAAGACTCAAGGGGGGTTGCAGGAACATCACCAGTAAGAAGTTGCCTTGGATATAACTTCTCCTGATGAGAAGCCAGAAGTTAGTTTTGATAAAGCAATTACAGATGAAATAAAGGACCATTTTAGGCATTTGAAGGATGAATTTGTGAATCATTGGATAGGGCCAGAAGGCCACCCTCTGCATGAGGTCTTGTTGGAACAAGCCAAGGTCATCTGGCAGTTCCATGGGAAAGAAGATTTAGATAAGTGGATAGTGATTTCTGACAAGACAATTGAGGCAGAAGTGAAGTATTCTTAAAAATGGGCAAGAATAACCAAAGTGCACTGCTCTATGGAACTCTGAGTTCTGAGGGACCTTATGATGGAGATAGTAGCCAAAGTGGATACTGTGCAACAATATCCAGGATACCAAGGGGCTCTTTTGAGAGGAGGAAGTCTTATGACTGGTCCCAATTTAACACTCTGTATCTCCGGGTCCGTGGGGATGGTTGACCACGGATGGTGAATATCAAGGAGGACTCAGATTTTATCCATAGGAAGAATCAAATGTACAGTTACTTCATGTTCACCCATGGGGGGCCCTACTGGCAGGAGGTCAAGATTCCTTTTTCCAAATTTTTCTTTTCAAATCAAGGAAGAATCCGGGACATTCAGTCTCAGCTTCTGCTTGACAAGATCTCTTTTATAGGATTTACCTTGGCTGATAAAGTAGATGCTCCATTCTTCCTGGAAATTGATTTTATTGGAGTGTTTACTGATCCAGCCCACACAGAAGAGTTTGCCTATGAAAATTCTCCAGAGATTAGCCCAAGACTTTTCAATGAAATAACATGTAGTAGTTTTATATTTCTAAACTAACAGTAATAGCCTCTTCAGAGATACAGACAAAATAAAATATTTCTTTAATGGCAAAATAAATAAATAAATAAAAGTGTGACATGTGAGCCAAAATGTTTTTATGAATATACTGTAAGCTATTATTATATTCTATGGATATACTTCAATTTTCCCAATCAAGTTTCTTTTCAGAGAACACTAATTTTTCTTAAGATTACTTTTAGTTTTATCAATTTAACAGAACATCAGATAAAATGGGTTTATCATGAGTTTGCTGGAAGGAATGAGACTAAAGTACCACTCTAGAAAAACGATTGCTCTGTACTTGAAAGAAACATTTAAAAGTACTTTTGTTTAAAATGTAAAATAGGTCCAGCTGAAAGTTTAGACTGGGTTGTCGAAATAAAACAATTGAGACAGCTCTACAAAGTAAAGTCAAAGTGTATTTCCTCCAAAGGAAGAGGGTTTTGAAATAGAAAATGATTTGGAGCACCTCTGTACATGGTCCTCAAAGAAAAGAGTAGACTTTAGGGGAAGGGAGACAGGAGGCTGGTGTTGCTCAGATTCAGGGAAACCAGATGATGGGAAGGAGACTTTGGAAGGAGAAACTGGTGCCCCCTAACATGGCAGCCATTTGGGACCCAAGAAGAGACTTATCCGGAAAATGACTCTCTGAGACAGCTAACAAAATCTACCACCCTGGATGTGGCCCATGCACTTTTAAGTTATTCCTGTGCTATAAATTCTTCCCACTATTCCTTAAGGGCAATGGCATGGACTGGACCAGGAAGGCTTATGTGACATAGAGAGAGATGAGTTGTCACAGGGATTCAGCAAAGGTCTGACACAGGATTCTGGAACAAGTTATAACAGACCCAATCAAGGTAATATAAGTATGCCTTGTCTCCACCTGGTTTCCATATTTTTAAGCATTTTGAAAAATCGTTGGACTTTCTGCTTATTAATGTGAGAGTTTGGCTTATTTATATTATGGCTGTATATTAAAGGCAAAGAATTAACTCCAGATAGTTGGAGAACCTGGGGATTGTTAACAAATCAACGTGTTGGTCTATTATCCGATTCATTTTCCTTGTGTTGTATTCTAACAAGAGAAATGACTAATTTAAGGGCTATGGTTTTAAGATTCTTGCAGCATATCGCCAAGTTACTTTCAAAATGCTTACACTAATTTACAATGCCAGATCACTGGACAAGAATGCCTAGAGACACTGAATATTTTAGCTAACATATGAAAGAGTGGGGCTGTCAACAGTGACATCAGAATCAGTCTGGAGATTTTTCTAGCTGTTTATATTCTCTTATTTAAAGTTGACAAAGTGCTAAATCAGACATTCATGAAACATAATTATTTCTTAATGGAGGGCCTCAATGTCTCATGAAAGAGGAAAATACCCATCACCTAAAATTAATACTGAAGAGGGGTAATAAAGTGTTTCTTTTCTTGACCAATAATGTTCTTAGTTAGCCACATTTCCTGCCTTCCGGTTTTACCCCGGTGGTGAGTAACCAACATGTAAATTGTGTCCTTGCTTCTTTGCATTTCACTGCTGTGTGTCCTGTCTTTTGCAGGCTGTGTATCCAGGGGAAAAAATGTGACAGCTGAACATTCTTAAGAAATCATATAATTAAAAGTAGCAAATAAAACACTATGATTATGAGCCACAAATTTACCCAGAAATGAATGCTTTAGAAAATAAGACATCGGCTTGCTATTTTCTTCCTGGGTGTAAACACCAGTGATATCCTGCTAACTGCTTTATGAAAACACCCATGGCAGAAAAAAGAAATGGTGGCAGCAGGACCGCAGCACTCTCATAAGAGAGGAAGATTTATCTACTCTTTTTAATCCGCACTGTTCTTTTCACCAGGCCTAAATCCACACACGGTAAAGCCTACCATTTTCCCTGGTGTTTAAAAGGTAATGAATATCTATTTGGTCAGCCTGGTGACAGGGTTGCAACTCAGACCAGAAGAGGTTTTACTCACATTTATTGAAAAGGTTGTTTTCCCAGAGGCTCTTACTTAAAACAGCTTTTAGAGAAAAGAAATGAAAACAAAAACAAAACATAGTTTTTTGTGTTTTTTTTTTTTTTCCCAAATGCAACGTCTAAATACAAGGAAAATAAATAACAAGAATACAGCATTTGGGGGAGGAGGAAAACAAACTTTAGTTTTGATCAAAATCCATAGAGCAATGTGAGATAATATAAATAACTTTGTTTTAGCAAGAACAATTGTCAAGAGTTTAACAACTTTGCACATTCATAAATCATTTCAATTCCCCAAGGCTTTTATAAGTTTTGATTGTTCAGAGATAAGAAAGATCTGGCTTAACTCTGGAAACATTTGGTGTTTTGCGTTTTGTTTTGTGTCTGAATGATAGATGTGTGAACATGGGTGGTTACTACAAGTCCCTAATCGTGCATTTGGACATATGAATGGGATTTAACAAATTGTCTCAGACAGGATGGGCAAATTCCCATGATGCCAATCCAGTAATCAAGTTTCCCAGGATGCCTGAGAATGGTTGTTCTTTGACCCACCTCTGCATTTACAGAAATGAAGGTTACTCCAAGAAAGAAGCAGAAAACCTGAATTTACTCTGAGTCCCCTTTAGGTCTGCGTTGAAGCAACAACGCAGTAATTTTGTATGTCTGTAGATTTTTATTTCTCAAACAGAAACTCTCTTATGCTCTTCTGCATGTTGTCTGCTCTAAATAATTCAGTGCTTTACCCTTGGTGTGGCTGCTCTTGTTGAAAAACTTCATCGAGGTATTTAAACTGATAAGAGTGAAGGCAGCCATGAGAATAATTCAAGTTCCTGTGACATTTTCCCTTTGGGAGGAGGGAATGGAAGCCATCGGGGGTTAAAGTAATAAGCTGTGACCCAGAAAGATCGGCTATTCAGATAAGCCTGGCAGCGTTAGAACGTGTGGTACAGGTGCCAGTACAGTAAATACACTCGCTTCCAATTTCCTTGCATATGTTTCCTTCTGTCCGACTCTCAGATGATGTTCAGCGCACTACTGGAGGTGCTAAGGAAATAATAAAATCGCAAGGGGGTGCGGGGACCAGCACTCCACTACAACACAGCAGCCAGTGAGTCAATGAAGCTTGTTTGATCGAGTTTTTAATGAGTGCTACTGCAAGGACCAGTGTCTCCATCTGCAACTTGAAACAGTAATTTACAAGCACAAACAACTCCCTTTCTCTTTTCCTGAATCCACACTGAAGTAATGGGGGAAATCAGAAATCTAAAAGCCAAACACTTAAAAGGACAGTGCCAGTGCCATCCTCACACTCAGGATCCCGTCAGTATCCCAGCACTGTTACCTAAATAAATACAAAGCATTGGGGCACTACAGAGAGAAAGACCTTGTAGAACTTTAGTCAGAGATGAAAGGGATCCTATTAGACAGAGCACACTGACGGGGCCATCTGCGTACAGACACAAGCAGGGCCAAAGTCATGGGCGACGTTGCTTTCATTTCTTCTAGACAGGGAGCCCTTATTATAAAATTTAGAAAGGTCCAATGTTTGTCTACTGATTCACATCAAGAGAGCCTGAGTATGACTATCTCATCCCTTCCCCGGCACATGCGCTCTCGCACACAAGCGCACAGCTACACACATTGTTTTTATTTTCACACTTCTCCATCCAGAGGAGTGAGATACTGTCATTTGTATCAGATTCCTTCTCCAATGAACATGTAGAGCTTTCCAAAGGTACTGAAAAGTGAGGTGTTTTGTGGCTGTTGTTTTACACATATTTACATCAGCAGTAGCAAGACCACTTTACATTTCTCCTGAAAGGCGAGAGTTGCAGCGTGCACCGGCTCACAGTTAGTATCTTCCAAGCATTTCTATTTCAGTGATACCAGGAACCATCAGCTGAGAGGCTCCTGGAAGCCAAGACCTCGCTTTCAGCTTGTAATTTATTTTCATTTCCATTCCTTTTACTTAAATGTGCCCTGCTTTTGACTAGAACACACTATTACTTGTAAAAACCTGAGGGCCTTTGACCCAGAGCTTCTAAATTATTTTTCCAGGGAAGAAAAATAGAAATACAAAATACAAAATTGTTGTCATATCAGCTCACACAACCTTGTGAAGGTTTTCTTCTGTTTGTTTAAAAACAGGCAAGAGCAGAAAGTCTCAACATACTACCTACGTTACATCAAATCTGTGTGATAAACTTGACAACATATCTAACCTGCCCAAGGCGAGAAACAATAGAATCTGGCACCAGGAAGCAGATTTGTCCTTCTTACCTGGGCGGGGAGAAAAACCCTAAGCAGTTAATTATTTTACGTTTAAACTTTCCAACAAATCATAGACCTGCAAGTATAGTTTTTTCAAGATAAAATTGGCATGCACAAGAGGACACCCAAATAATTATGGTTACAGAATAGTAGGTCTCTTCCATCACTGATGTAAATCAGACTCACCCACTCTTTGTTGCTATCAGCACTCTTGAGATTGGAAATGTATTTCTTAGGAAAATGAATCAGATTCACAGAAATGCAGGGCTAAACGGGAACTGAGAGGTCAGCTAACTCCTCCCTCTGCAGCTGTCCAGCAGCGGAGTCTGCTCTAGCCTTCAGAGGTCCCCACTCCTTATCCAGGGCTCCCACAGCGGCTCCGTTCTCTCAATTACATACTTAGATGTGTTTATTTGTCTTGTCTTTCACTTTAAAACCCACGTCCTCTTCTTATCTCTTGGCCCTACCTTCTGCTATTGAATTCCATGACTCTTTACCTAGATGAAATTAGTGTGGATGTGTTTAAGTCTTCATATGGCAAAGTCAAAAACAGCCAGCACTTTGATATTCATACCAAACTACAGCATAGTTCTAGTTTGATTCTTCATGATGTTTCTTGGTGGTAGTCATAATCATCTCTTTATTACTTTGGTACAGGACCCTTCTCCAGGCAACATTTTTGCCAAAACAGTAAGATCTAGACATGGAAGGGGAGAAAGAGCAGCTATCTTCTTAGTTGATTTCCTGCTTTGAACCATGCTTTGCAATCTCCGATTTTCTCATCTTTTGTTGGAGTGGATGTTATTCAAACTCGAGTACTGATGCACTGATGCCCTTCACTGTGTAAAGGGTCCCCCTGGCATGCTCGCTCAACATGGAAATCCTCAAGAATGCAAGTGACTTAGCAAGGTAATGTTGAAAGAACACTTTCAAGGGGCCAAAATGCCTCAACGTTCAGTTAGTTCCTAGTATAACTAGCATCTGAGAAGTTGAATTTTTCAAACTATCCCCCAATCTGAGCACAATAAAAGAAAAGCACAAAAGAACAGGCATTTATTTGTAGAACATAAATTATATCCTTGCTGTTTTAAAATTTGCCAGTGAAACACACGAAATCCTTTATCCTCTCTTTCATATTCAAAACATTTTCTCTGTTCATTCCCATTTTAAACAAGCCCTGATAAATCTTCCTTTGGGTATGTTTTTGTTCATTTCTATCTCTTTTGGTCTCAGCTTCCTCACTCTCTCCTCTCACCACCGGTTTACATGCAAAAATTCTCAGCCACCTGGCACTGGAATGGCTCATAAATTCTCCCTGAGTAAGGCTTTCAGGTCAAAATTCCAAGGCAAGGCTCCAGGCAACCAGACCAGACAGCTGATGAGACTTCTGAATATCTGCCTCCACACGGGGGACGTTCTCCACTCCTGACAGGGTCAGACAGTTACCAGGAAATGCTTCCCCTCGGTGCTTCTCACTTCCCTCTGTTCTTCCTGATGTCATTTTTGTAGACTAGCCAGATTTTCAGCTTGGGAAACTTGTGGACCCAAAGAAAGACTGGGCCCACATCCAATCGCATATCCCACCCCTTCCCCAAACCTGTATCTATCCCAACAGCTCCACAACCATCCCCATTCCCTTTTTCCAAAAGAGTCTAGTCACTACTACCCAGGGCCATGCCGGGGTCTGGTCAGCTGGTACCTCAGATTCCCTTTCTTAACCAGAAAAGAGAGACACAGAATTTTCTCTCGCCAGGTTTCCTTTTGCTTCACTACAGAAGCAGCTCTCATCCTAACCCAGAGCAGAAGATTCAGGAAAGTTTTTGGCTCTCCCAAAAGCAAATAGAACATTTCTCCTGGGCAGTCAAAGCATCCCAGGCTACCCCAAGCCACATTTCTTCAGCTGCTGTCAATTGGTGCCCATGGCAGCCTATTCTTTTTAAGGAAAACCAGTAAAGGAAGGAAGGGAGAAAAGCAGAATCTGAAATCTGCCAAGGAATGAAGACAAGGCTTAGAATTTCTTAATAAGGATAAATTAATGAAAGCAATTTACTGAGTGTTTTCTGTATGTCACCACTGATGAGGTTTTATGGGTGTGATATCATAATTTGGCTGTCTTTGACCTGCCCCTCCTGGCCATTCTAAATTCTTGCAGACATTATGCAGATATCTTGCCAGCTTAGAGAGCTGAGTGCCAAAGGCCTGCTTTATTTGGGCAGAAATCAAAAGGCCTTGTGGGCTTACGGAAAGGCAGCCACAGTTACAGTTACTTTCCCCAGCTCCACACTGCTTGGCTGTGGCTGAAATCTATTTGTAAATATAGCTGGAGATTGCACTAACCTCCCCTGCTCCCCAAAGATAAATGAATTTCTAAGCATGTTTGTACTTACAAATGCATAGCATTATGTACTTCATGCCACCTTAATCCCTATTAAACTAATCTGAAGTCATGTCAGGCCAACCATCCATAGTCAAAAGGATTAGACAAGCCAATTGATCAAATATAGGAAAGACCCAGAGCTTTTCTTGTCTGGCACCCATGCATTTAAAGCATCATTTCACACCAATGTTTGTTCTCTTTCATTCTTTTGGGTTTCAGCATATTCCCAAATGAAACCAGCTCCTTGATGACTACAAATGTAAGGCAGAGGCAGAAATACATATGAGGAAAACAAATTTTGACAAAACCAATAACAGGGTTTTAAAGAACTGCTGACATGAAAAAAAAAAAAATTATAAAACATCCAACTTAAAATAGTTTGAAATCCACCTCTATATTTTTCCTTTATCCCTGCTATGCAGGACAATGGAAATCTTAAGAGATTTGGCAAAAATTGGTGGTGATTGAATCCAAATAATGTAACATTTCATGGTGGTTCCTTTGTGTTTTCATTTCTCTATATGTTAATGTCAGCACAGAAAAGACAAATTTGGCCACTTACTAGTTTCATAGGCTACAAACGGCATTACCAATGCTGGAAGGCATACGTGTCAAAAGGGTATGTGCCTCACCATGGTTTTTTTTATTATAATGAAAAATTTTGATTACTAACAACCAATGGACTTTGGGGGGAACACCACTGTGAGACCATAAACGTATCGTTCCCAATGGACTTCCCTCTCTTGCTGTAACATTTACTGAGGATTCCTGCCCACATCTACTAAGTCTAGAAAATGGCAGTGACAAATTTTCCAACTCCACCACTCCTTCTAGTGTTTTTTTTTTTAAATATATTTAGAGGAGAGGAGAAAATTCCCTGCTGTCAAAGTGCCTATTGTTTTTATCCTTGAGTCAAACCACAGAAATCTCAGGATATTAAGGAAACGTTGAATATGAATGACTTTTTCTTCTTACTAATTTGTGAAATGTTTTCCCTTTTTTACGCGTCTCTATATCCTAACCCATGGAGCAGCGGGTCCCATGAGGTGCCTGAGTGTAACATCTGCAGCCCACCAGTCTGCACAGCCTGTGAGCAGGAGGAGCAGAGTGCAGCTGTCAGTAGCACCGTGGAATCGACCACAAGCATTTCTGCCATCTATTCCAATCATGGATGTAAGTACCCTTTTTTAGGCACTTCATTCCCATCGGAAACTTTTTATTAAGACCTTGTTCCTATGGATGCATTTGGGGCACAACATGTTATCTTCAAGATGGGAATGAAAATTGCAGACCTCACCATGTCTTAAATTAAAAAAAAAAAAATTATTTGGCTTTTATTTAAAAGCACGCTGCACTCCTCTCTGTCTCATATTGGCTCAGCTACCTGTTTTCTGAGGGGTGGAAGTGGGATTAGTTTTGTGTATGTGGATTTTTTTTTCCTGGCCTTCTGACCTCTAAAATTTCTGTCCCTTAGCCCATCCAATCTACTAATAAAATCTTCAATCACCGCATCACCACCTTCTCCCAAATCCACTGATGAGGATTCTATTGCTTTTCATATTAAAACTGAGTTCAGGAGTAACTATGGGTGTGTCTATATATTCAGAGTGGTCAACCCTGTTTCCCAACTTATTTCTAAACCTCTGTTTTACCATCTTACCTTTCTTTTTAAACCCATTCTTAAATTTTCATATACTGTTATGGGTTTTGTCATTAATTTTCAGATTATAAGATCTCCATAGTGATTATGCAAACCAGGCAATAGAGACCGTCAATTATTTGGGGCGGGGGAGAGAGGAAGAGTCGACAATCAGAATTTTAGAGAACCAAGGAAATATTTATTTTAGCCAATTGCTAACCTCACAGATCCAAAACCACACAGTCATGAAATGGTTAAACCGTAAACTGCAGTGAGGCTCCTAGCTATAGCTTTCGGAGTCTGTAGAATATATGGGGTCTAGGAGCTTCCTGAAGAATGATGGCATTTTACATGGGTCAGGGAGTCCTATGGAGGTGTCACTCACCATAGAAGTTTTATTTTCCTTGCAAAAAGTTAAGACTTGAAATGGCTCCCATCACTTCTGTGTGCAGATCAAAAGATATTCCCAGGCAGCTTTGCCAGACATATTTGGCAGGGCAAGATCCGGAGGAAAGCTGCACCCTTCTAGCTTCAGCATTTGTTCAGTGGTAGAAATAGCTACAGCTGGAGGACTTTATTTGAAAAACACCCTGCACTTTAAAACTTAATTCTTGAGTAATTGTTGACAGATACTTAGACTTTCCTGCAGTGACTCTGTCCAGCAGGGAACACAAAAAGGGTAAGTCTTGCTGGGACACCATTCATCATGGGCCCAAAAAAGTATGAGTGAATGGCAAGTCGGAGAAGGAAAAAGTCTGTTGCAGAGCTGGGCCAACACAGCTTTCCTTTGCCAGTCCTTCCTAGCTGATGCACAATAGCTTGATAAAGAGGGCAGGCCATCAACACCAGCATTATGTATTTTATCTCTGTATTATCTGAAGTTGCCTTAACTTTTTTAGTAAACCATATTCCTTACTCCATAATACTAGTTCAGATCTCAAGCCCTTGTTTTCATTACTCTTTTAAACTTGAGTTTTATTATAATCTGTTTCTCTCTCTCTTTTTTTTTTTTTTTTTTTGCAATTTTTGGCCAGGGCCGGGTTTGAACCCTCCATAGGCGCCACCCTAAACTGTCTCTTTTATTATATTTAAAAAGAAAGAATAAACTCCCTAAGTTCAAATTCTAGTTTAGCTACTTATAACCTACGTGATTGGACACAAAAAATTTAAGCTTTATAAGCCTCATGTTCCATAAAATTGACATAATAATACAATCTACCTTATAGAGTTGTTTGAGGATTAAATGAGATAATGTGGGTACAGTGCTGAATGCTGCGTCTGGAGCAAAGTAACTATTCTTTTGTTTGTTTGGCAAATACTTTTTATTTCAGGGGTGTAAAGATCAAGAGACCATTAGAGAAAGCTGGAACCAGGGCTGGTTCATGAGCGTCTTGAGCTGGACAGAAGAGTTCCATGCTGGGTCTTACGCTCTGTGCTCATTCATGGTCTTGATATTCTTCCTTATTTTGTCTTTGAACTTGTGTTTTGAAAGTGAAGTCTGATAGGACAATGATGTGTATAGGTGAGCAAAGGAGACAGAGGCCACACGTGTGTTTGCTGTTCCTGCTGTCCCATCACACACAGTGTGCGCACTTTCCCAGGAACACAGGAGCTCAGCAGGACTTAAAGCAAATACAGGGTGAGCACCTTCAACTGAGCACTGAGTGTGCTAACAGCCCAGATAGGCCATGTCTTCTGCTTGAACCTGAATTTGCTTCGAAGGCAGAAGGCGGCAGTGACATTCTAAGAAATGCAAACAGTCCAGGAACCATATCATGTCTTTCTTCCTTGTATTGCTTCCCTGTATTAGGGGACCATTTAGGCTGACAATGAAAGCGTAATAGAAAAGAAAAAGAAAAGCAGCTCACAGTTCCTTGTCCTTTCAGCTCTTCCTTACTCATTACACAATCCAGAGGTCACGGTAGAATGTGCATGTCTCACAAAGGGAAGGAAAAAAATCAGTTGAGTTAGCTTTGCTCAGGGTTTCCACTCTCTGGTAAATACAAAACACATAGGCATGCAGGCACCACAAAATAGGAATTGTATAATTTCAGTGATTCCACACTAGCTCCAAGTTCTTATATTTGCCTTTAAAACTGGCATTATATAATATGGAAATGAATAACAGTTGTATCAATAATATAAAATGATAATTTTTATTTCCCTAGAATGACGCTAAAGAGCAAATAAAAAGTACCGTGGCAAGCTGAAAAAGAGGATGAATAAAAGGAAAATGTGTTGTATTTTAAATCTAGAAGGGACCTAAGGGATTTGCCACCCTATTTGAGAAAAGCAGAAATGACAAAGTAATCAACTTACCTCATTAGATAACTGTGAGAAGTCAAATTAAAAAGCCCCGCCAAAATATGCAATAGTGTATACAGATGCTAATAGCCTAAATAATTAAAAAAAAAAAAAAAAAAAAAAGAAAGAAAGAAAAGGAATGACTCTAAATGCTTCGGCAGCAAGACAAAAAACCTTGAGAAAAATAGCCACTAAAAGACTTGATGTATGAGTGGAACCAGTTTGATGTCCTATTTATTTTCCAACTCTAAAGAAAGATTAGGAAGTTATATGTAAAGCACATTTTTTATTTGCAGCATTGATCTTCTCCCCCATGTGAGAATTTTTGCTTCAGTACACAGGCAACTTTCTCAAAATGTCCTCATTTTTTTAAAAAAGAGAAACTTTGAAACGTCTACCTCCTTTGGTGAAGATTAATTTTAAAAAGACAACAAGAGCTTTGCAGAGTTTTGTATGAGGAAGTCAGCTAGCTCACATTTCAAGCCAGCCTCGCAGAAATTACAATTCAAATCCTCTCTTTCAGGAACAGATAGTATGCAAAGATTTGCTTCCAGAATGTTTGCTGTCCTGTTATTTTATTCACAAAGATAAATAAGTAAATATCTAAAAGTGATCAATGAAACAAATCTTGATGCATTCCTACAATGGAATTCTATATATCATGAAAATGATACTGTAAAAGAATATTTAGTGATTCCAGAAAAATCTTATGCTATTTTGAATGCAAAAAGTAAATTATGCAACATAATTTATAGTATGATCCCATTTTTCTTAAATATAGCTTCATTGAACCCCCCCCATATGCTGAAGTGTTCACTGGGGATTATCTCTCCTAGTTCGTTGTGATAAATATTTATTTTCTTTTCTGCTTCTAAATTGTATACCATGAACAAATTTTAGGGTTTTGATTTCCTAAAAAAGAAAAAAATCTTATTTCATATTTTAAAAATTTAACAAAGAGTGTCTCAGGATAGTTACAGCTAGGAGTTACATGTCATGTAGGGTTATTTACAAATACCACAACTGCCAATGTTTGAACTCTACAGGAGTCTAACACCAGAGCTCGGGGTCTAACCACTGTGCACACAGCAGCCACACAACTGTCAATGTTAAGTCCATAATGACCTGCAGAAATTGAAACTTGAATACCAACCAAGGCTTGGCAAAGACAATTGTGCCTTGCATGGAGAACTGAAGAGAATGTGTCCTTTCAAAAGGCATTCAAATTCAAAATGTTCAAAACACTGCAGACTAGAGCACATCTCATCCATCTGCTAATTCTCCCATATTCAAAAATAAGTCCTTATCCACCTTCTCCAGCTCCTTTCCAGGTTCTGCTCCACTTTTTCTTTCTTGCAAAGAGTTTCTCTACTTATGTATATTTGCTTCTCATCTCTTTCTTGATCTAACAACAATATTTGGCAAAGTTGATCACTCTTCCTTACAGCATTTTTTCATGGCTTCATGGGTTTCCCTCCCTCCACACTGGTTGCTACAGGTTCTTCTTTGCTGCTGAACATAGATGTGTCTAGGGCTCAGGCATCAGACCTCTTCTCAACAGTGACGTTCTATCTCTTCTTCTTGTTCTCCAGGGTCAGAGCTGGAAAACCATCTATACTCCGAAGACTCCAAAGTCCTATCTCCAGAAAGAAAACCAATTATTCTATAGGAATTCCAGTTTGCATATTCAATTGCCTACTTAACTTGTCCATTTGCATCTAATGACATCTCAAGGTTACCATGTACCAAACTGAACTCCTCTTCATTTCCATACACCTGCAGTTCACAACAACTCCATATTTTATTTGCCCAGACGAGTAAAATTTGAAGTAGTCCTCTATTTGTCTCATAGTCTATCATACATATGAGAAAATCAGAAAATCTTGCATTTTCTGCCTTAAAATATATTCATTATCTGATGGCTTCTCACTATCTCTACTGCAAGCACTGGTCCAAGCCGTCATCCTCTCCCAGCTGAATTATTGCAAGTGTCCTTCTGGTCACTTAGCTTTGCATATTGTTCACATTTCAATCTATCTTCAACTCAGCGGAGTGACTTGAGTCATATCATCTTCTTAAAACCTCCAATAGTCTCCTATTTTTGTCAGAATAAAAACCAAGATCCTGTCCTGAACAGTTGAGCCCTCTAAACTCTCCAACCTCCCCTTTTGTTCACCCTGCTCTGACACAATGACCTCATTCTTTGAAAACATCAGTTGTGGCCCTACCTCAGGGATTTCTATCTCTTCTGCATAAAATGCTGTCACTCCAGATACTGGCATGGTTTTCTTCCCTACTCCTGTACTCTTCTTCAATATTATATTATAGTTTTAGTGAGGTTCATTCTAATTTAAATTTGCACCTACACAAGCCCTAGAACTCTAAATCCTTGTTCTTCCTCTTTAATTTTCCTTTATAGTTCTGGAATCTTCTAACATAACTTATTATGGTTTACCTATTTTTCTTGTTTATGGTCTCACTCCTCTCAAATACAAAGTCCATGAGGGCAGAAATGTCTGTCTTTTGGGTTGAATGCTTTGCCTTAGAGCCTAGGGTAGTGCCTGGTACAGAGTGAATAGCCAAAATAACATGCTTAATACATGAAAGAATCGGTCCATAGTGCTGTGAAGGTCACAGACTTTCCTAAGGGCATATGCTGTTGATGAGAATGACCATGGAAATGATAGTGAAAGATAGCAATATCATATCTTTCTCTTTTCAGGAAAAAGAGGCATCATAAAATTGTAGTTGGTAAAAATTTCATACTTAAATAACTAACATGCATGTGATAACAGAGCTAGAAATATTTAATGGGATGAAGGAAGCATCAGACTACCAAGTTTGTCTTAGTAGTTATTATAGAGTGTTTAAAATTGGAAGTGAAGTAGGTGACTTGTTTCCTGTCAAAGCAAAAGTAAAAGAACTATACTATGCCTCCTAAGTAGTAAACAGAAACCAATGGAAATGAAATCTATAAAAATCCTTTACTTAATTCCAGATTTACAAAAGTGTTTCGAAGAGTATTGTTAACTGGGCATTCAGATCTCTGTAAGCATCTGGATCTCTGTTATCCGGCTATTCCTCACAACTCTATTGCTAGTGTTAAGTTTCAAGCAGCTGCTTGTGTCCCAAAATGTCTGGGTTTCTGGATCCTTGGTTCTTGGAACATTCTTGATCGAAAAATGACCAGACATCCTAAAGTAAGGCAATCATGAAACAAAGTTTATTAAGGAAGAGAAAAGTAGGTTTACAAAGTAAACAAGATATAGGCTTACAGAGCAAGATATGTTCGTCATAGACAGTGAACAGGCCTCCATTGCCAGGGCCAGTAGGCAAAGAGGGAAAGAGGAAAGGGTTATGGCCAGAGGTTCTCTTTCCTACCATCTGGGTCAGTTCACCTCCTGATTCAGAGGTCACCTGGGAACCAGAGTCTTACTGAGCATGCAGACCTACCATTAACTTCTCTGAGAACCCCGGGGGAAGACTGGGCCACATGATAATTAGTCATGTTTTAGGTCACCTTCAAGACTCTATTGTAGGTATTGTTAGGTAGAAGTAATCTATATTCTTTTGCAATTAGGGCACTAAGTTCTGATTGGTAGATTGGTAGGGTGATTGATCCCTTTTCTCCAGGTATGAGCAATCACTTGAGACAGAATTACGACAGGTGGCATCAAGATGGCAGCCTGGTGGCTCAGCCCTTAATCTCCTTCTCTGAGAGAGCTGTTCCTATCTGTCTAGCACTAACACTGTCCACTGTCTCTATCTATCTAGCATCTATCTAGCGCTAACACTGTCCACTGTCATTTCTCACCCCGGTTGTAGTAATAGAAGGGTGACATTAGAAGCAGTAATTTTGTTTTCAGGGAAATATTTTTCCTAGGAAATCAGACAGAGCTATCAATAAAGGTTAAAGTAATTAAAGCTGAAAAAAGTTGCCAAGGATCTGCAGGGCATGAGTCAATTTGGGTTATATAAATTTACATATCTGATGAAGTTAGGAAAGACAAAACCACCCCAACTGAGAATAATAGTCACCTCTGGTAGTGACTGATGTGAAGGGAGTAATCAGGAGAGAGTAGATTAATATTTTTCACCTTTTAATTATATTTTTTATAAATTATAAATAACTGTTTAAAGTTTTAACAGAAAGTATGTGTTGCCTCTCTAATCAGAAGTAAAATAAGATAAAAATGTCATGGCCATGTATCCACATAGCACTCCAAATGCTCTGCATGAGCCAGGAATGTGGTTCAACAGGCTGGGCCGCCTTGAAGTTAGGTAATCAAAGGAAAGCAATGAAGACATGAATTCATTGTGAGAGTTTAGCCCTTGATTGTAACATTCTTTCAGGGGATCAGTGTGCTAGTCATGGAAGTTTAAAAATCAATGTTTTTGAACTCAGGGTTGTCTCAGCCTGCTTTGTAAACAACATATACCCACTGAGAAATTCCCTGAGGAATTCTGCTGCCTCTTCAGCTGCCTCTGTAGCCAATGCCACTGAATTGAAAGAGTCTTCACATACATTTAATGAGGTTCCTCATCAGATACCTCTGACAGGACTGTCCTCTTCAGTGTAGTGAGCTGAATGGGGGTCCCCCAAACACGTCTTAATCTTAATTCCAGGAACCTGTGAATGGCATATTACATGGCATGAGGAGATGTGATCTGGATTCTTGAAAGGAAGATTTTATCCTCAATTATCTGAGTTAGCCCTAAATACACTCACAAGTATCTTTATAGGAAAGGCTAAGAGAGTTTTGGCCAAGTGCACAAAGGAGAAGATGCTATGAAGATGGAGGCAGAGACTGAAGTCACATAACCACAAGCCGAGAAAAGCTGACTGTCACCAGAAGATCGAAGAGGCAAGCAATGGAGTCTTCCTTAAGACATCCAGAAGGAGCTTAGCCTTGCCTAACTCTTCATTCCAGACTCTGGCCTCCAGAACTTTGAGACGATATATTTCTCTTATAGGAGTCCATCCTGTGGCCCGTGCACCATAGCTGATTTTGTGGAGACTCTTTTTGCTTATTTGTTGTGTTAGATACCATGAAAAGTATGCAGGGACATTTTTTTGCTCATCAGCTTTCATTAGTGTTTATTTAATGTGTGGCCTAAGATAATTCTTATTCTTCCAAGGTACAGGAGAAAATTTAAAAAAGGTTGGACACCAAAACATTAAATTGCTGATCATTTGTTAAAGTAGCAACAGGAAATTGATGCAAATGGATACATAGCAGTGGAGGATTACAGAGTTGAACACCATATTGTAAAGTGAGGCAGTCTCTGCCCTTGGGTTAAAGGAATAAACTGTTCATGCTGTCTGTGCATTGAGCATAGCCCAGAGCCATACACGCTTATATATATACTGTCCAAAATTTTCTTAGAAAGTGCACGATGAATGTATTACATCACTGATCGTAACCAGTGTCTTAAGTTCTATCAGTACACACTTTTTCAGATGAGGAAACTAAGACATAGAAAGAATAAGTAGTCATCTGCCCCAACATTACACAACTAAAATACGATAGAGACTAGATTCTAACCCACATCGTCTATCTTTAGAAAAATAATTCTGGAGGGAGGAGACAAGATGGCAGACTGAAGCCAGCTTTCCACAGAGGCTCCCATCCAGAAGGAGAGTTAAGGGATGGAAATTTAGTAAGTAACCTGGAGGATTCAAGCTGTACCAAGAGAGAAAGTTGAAGAACACACATCAACACCACTGAGGCGAGCTGAGACCACAAGGATGCAAACAAAAGGTACGAAATCCATCACCAAGTGGACAGGAGTCCCTCCTCCCCCATAAGTCCGGCTTAAGAGCCCCACAAACAAAAGGGCAGAAATTAAAAGCCCTCCCACTTCACTTCACGGAAGTGACCTTCTAAAAACTGGACCGACCTCCTCTACTAGGGTGCTATGGTGCTCCCCTGCCAGGCATAAAACTGTATAAAACTTTAAATGTCTTTTCTGGCAATCCAGAACTCCCCTCCACTCACACAGAGGTCTGGAGGTCTATCCCCCAGGAGTTCAGATCCCTGAGTTAATTATCGATGGGAGGGTGTGGACAGAGCCCGAGTTGTGACTGACCAGCGCTGACTCTGAGGCACGGGAGTGAGGAACACGTGGCTGAGGGGAAGTCACGCAACGGCAGCACTTCCCTGTGACACTTCCCTGCGGCAGGGTGCACCAGCCCTCTTTGAGCAGCAATACAGCCAGGCATAAAACTGAGTGAAACTCTAGCTTCCTGGTTTGAAGCGCTGAGCTCCTCGTGCTCCCTTCTCACTCTCACTCAGGGATCTGGGGGCCTGTCCCCCAGGAGTTCCGATCCTTGGATGATTCCTCCAGGGGAGTGGGCAGTTCCTGAGCTGTGACTGGACAGTGCTGGCACTGAGGCATGCAAGTGAGGAGGGGGAGCCACGTCTCGGCGGCACTTCCCCACAGCACGGTGCAGCAGCCCTCCTTTGGTAGCAACACGACCAGGCATAAAACCGAGTGAGCGTTTCCAGCGCTGAGCTCCCAGCACTCCCTCCCACTCCCACTTGGGGATCTGGGGGCCTGCCCCCCAGAAGTCTGGATTGTTGGGTGACCTCTTGTGGGGTGCTCAGTGCCTGAACTATGCTGTCTCTGGGGGGCGGAAGCGAGGAGACGACGGTCGGCTAGAAGGGAACTGCTCCAGAGCAGTGGTTCCCAGAGACGCAGAGTGGCGGCTGTCTTCTGGCAGTGGTGCGGCCAGGCACAAAACTGTGTGAGCTGCAGCTCTGGGCTCGGAGCACTCTCCTTCACCGCCAATCTCAGATCTGGAGGCCTGTCCCCCAGGAGTCCAGAACTCTGGGTGATCTCTCGAGGGGTATAGACAGAGCATAAACTGTGGCTGGTCAGTGAAGGGTCGATAGCCATTTTTTTTTTTTTTTTTTTTTTTAAATAGCAAAATGGCTCACTTCTAGCTATACTGAAACCACACCCTGTGTCTCCCTGGGCAACCAGAGGAGACCACCCATGAGTAAAGGATTTGCCTGACACTGCTCACAAACTCGGAAAGCTTCCAGGTCAGGAAGAGAGGTATTTGAATACACACCTCCAGCAGCAAAGATATTTGAACTAAGAACATCCTGTCTTCTGCAGGCGATTTTAGCAGAAACAGAGAATTCTACAAAGTTGTCCAGTCCTGTCCTGTTCTGTTCTGTTCTGTTAGCAACATCAATCAGGGGCGGGGCTAAGTCTGAGTGAACACCTCCCCCCACCTTCATCAAGTACCCAAGGATGTCAGGCCTCACATCCTCCTACTAGACAGCGGCAGACTGAAGAGGCCTAGCAGATTTCCTTGCGATTCAGGCAGGTGCAAACCCCGGGAGTATCTGTTCACTACAGGCAACTGGGTCAGCCATCTGCAGAGATACCAGTGACTGGGTCCAATGGAGTGGGAAAGAGGGGTAGGAGACATCAACCTTTAAAGACTTATCTATTGATGAGGTGGCTTCTCCTGACTCTATGCAGCACTGGAGTAAGTCATATCAGAGTAGTCACCAGCCCCCTGAGATCCAGTCCCCAGAGACCTCTTGAACTCTCCCACCCAAGACAGATGCTGATTGAAACAATTGATTTGGACCTTCTGAACTGAACCAATAGACTGAGGACTTTTCAGGCGGTGCCCTGGGTGTGCAGTTGTAGGAAGGTTTGATTTTCCTTTTCTAACTGGTGCCAGAGGTGGGCGGGCGGGGTGACTTAACCTCTGGTTTTTCCCCGCAGCTGAGACCTCAACCCAGAGTAAATGTTACACTAGGGTTGAATAGAAACCAGCTGAAAACAAGACAGAGCCACTGAGACCCACCACACCAGACAGGGCTCCAGTTTCTCAGGCCACAACACTGTACGGGCCCTCGACAAAGCCCCAGGGGAAAAATCAAAGGGTGTAAAATAACCATGGGGTGGAATCAGAGGAAAGACTCTGGTAACATGAATAACCAGAATAGATCAAACCCCCCCCCCCCAAGAAAAGATACGGCAGATGTAATTGAAGATCACATTCATAAACCACTGGCTGATATATCAGAAATCGAATTCAGAATTTGGATTGCAGACAAGATTAATAAAATGGAATTAGGAATTCAAGGAGAAATTCAAAAGTTGTCTCAAGAATTTAATGAATTCAAAG
>CAUYPK010077237.1:0-18611 GCA_963574355.1 Loris lydekkerianus | reverse complement strand
TTTTGGATAAAAGAAAAATCTTTTTCTCAAAAAAAAAAAAAAAAAAAAAAAAATAAATGAGAAATTTTTTACAAAAAAATGAAAATATTGCATGGCTCGCAAAAAAAAAAAATTTTTTATTTTATTTTTTTTTTTTTTTTTTTTTTTTTGAGAAAAAGATTTTTCTTTTATCCAAAAACTGTACCAAGGTAAAGCAAGCTCTAGTTGATGCAGGCATGTGGTGCAGGTATTAGCAGTACTCCCCTCACTATGCACTCATTAAATAGCAGCACAACTCCAAGTATTATTTTACAGTGAACATTGAGTTTTTTGCTATCAGAAAAAAAGATGAATATATATGTATTATTTATATAGATTTAAATTTTAAAATGTATAAACAATTAAACTCAGGATATAGGCAAAATTAGAATTTCTGAATTTATACTAAGGTATATCTAGTGAAGCTTAGTTCCTTAAAAGGCCAGATACAGCTAAGTTCACAGAAACAACAACAGGTGCCAATCTTTCATAGATCTAGATTTCAAACTGCCTGGCTTCATCTTAACTACACTGGATCGTTGTTTCTTTATTTCAATCTCTCCATCAGCAATCTTTAGACTATTTCTCCAGATAGCTCTTGGCCTAAGTCCTTCTATTTTAAAAGGCAGTCTTTGATTTCTCTTGGCCTTGGACCTAGGCCTAGCTTCCTATTGAATGCTCTTTATTTCCCTCTCCCTACCTCAGTGATTCTATAGTAAAAACCCTTTTTGGTTTCACTCAGCGTTTGGTAAAGACCTTTTTGTATATTGCTAAAATATAGCTTCCCTCTTTGGCACATTTAGATAATACCCAAAGTCATAGTGATTGGGCATATGACCTTAATACTGGATGTGAGGAATGAGGGAGAGGTTTGTTAGAGGCACTTGTAGAGCTGCAATAAAGAAAAAAGAGATTAATGAAGAACGCCCTGAGAAAACAAAATAAAAAAGAATACAGCAAGATGCCTAAGTACATACAAAGAGAAAAATAATGATTTTAAGGTAAATTCTACAGAGTTCTACTTTGGAAAGAAGCCATCGGGGCTGCACAGGGAAGGGAACAACAAACATATATCCTACTAAGAGTTTCTGTTCAGAAGAAGTTGCCATTCAGCTTTCCCAAGTAGAACCTTTAGCTGCCTCCTTCCCCCTACTATAGACCATTCTGGACATAGAACAGATAAGATGACATATTGGTAGAGAAAGGGAGGTCTTTTGTCCAGAGTGTATGCTCCCAAAAAGTGGGGGAAAGCCATAATGATAATCAAACCCAAATAATGGCTAATCATTCCCATGAGACAAGAAAATTTTTTATAAAAGCTAAAATGCTCACTTTCATATCCATCAGCAGGGTCAGAAGGGTACAGGGCCCATCACTCAGTTATTAACCAACCTACAGACCAATGGAGAAAAAGAGTTCAACACAAAAGGACTTATAGGCTTTAAGGCAACACACAAAAACTCTGTTCATTCTCATCTGTAGTCACTCTTTTCAATTTATGGAAGATTAGGTTTTTATGCAATTCCAGGAGTATCTATGAAGATAACATGATAGGCAACAGAGGACCATTATCTACAGCCTGCCTGTCAAAGCACTGACATCCATAATACCTTCGACCACTGGTTTTCAAATAGCGTATCTAGAGACTAAAGGGAATCTGAAATAGTCAAGAGTGCTCTTCTACAAAGTACATGGAGCAGAAGTGTATTTTGGAAAAGTTAAAGTTCTAAACATTTATTTATCGGGTAACTTAATCATTTAACAACAGCTACCACCACCAATCTTTTACTGAACGTGACTCTGCCAGCTACCTGTTTACAATAGTAAACAAGACAGATGTGGTCCCTGTTCTCAAAGAGTTTATAATCTAATAGTATTCATCAAAAAATATGTTCCCTTGGCCCTCCCATGGCTGGTTCCTCACCCTTCAGGTCTCATCTCCGCACAGAAGCCCTCACTACCAACCCTTTCCAAGGGAGCTTCCCCTTTTTCTAGTCAGACTCCATCAAACCATTCTTCAAGTATCTACCACAATCTGGAATTATCTTGTGTGGAATAGTTTGTTTATTCATATCTCTCTTCCTACTAGCTTCATTAACAGAGGACTTGTGTTCTCTACTGTATTCCCAGTGCCTTAATTAGTAAATATTTGCTACATATTGAATTAAAGACAGAAAAAATAATTAAGGTTTTCACTGTTTTACTCAGAAGACTAGGATACAGATTAGTCATTAAGGAGAGTAATGAGAGAGATAGATCCAGACTCTTCCAAAGAATAAAATTAAGGGTTCTAAATATTTCCCTATTGGCCATGGCAGCCCTTAGGGTGTGTAAATACGCTGAGTATATGAAACCCCCAACAAAAGTGGCACTACTGTGAACAACTCCCACAGATGTCACTAAGACCGGAAAGTTTTATCTGTTGTCAAAAAACACCCCAAAATGGTTCTTATGGGTCAAATTGTGTCCCCTGCCCTCATTTATATACTGAAGCCCAAACCCTAGAAGCACAGAATGTGACCTTACTTGGGGTTGAGGTCTTCACAGAGGTAATCAAATTTAAATGAGATCATTAGGGTGGGAACTAATCCAACATGAATGGTATCCTTCTTATAAGGTTAGGAGGAATGAGGAGTGATTGCTAATGGGTACAAGTTTCTTTGAAGGGGATGTGAATTGTTCTCCAATTAGATAGTGGTGATGGTTTCACAACTCTAAAATACACTAAAACCCACAGAAGTTGTACACTTTTAAAAGATAAATTTAAAGGGTAAATTTTATGATATGTGAATTATATCTCAATAAAGCTATTATTTAAGAAAAAGAATACTTGCCTTGGATGCCACAGCAATAAACGACATTTATGTAAAAAACTTCTGACAAAAGTATAACAGAAATATTGTACATTTTAAATACCATACACTTCATGCTTATAAAAACATTATATACACTGTGAGAAAAGTATGGCCTTCTACTAACTCTGCTGGTTGCTACCATGTTCTAGGAGAATCTTATTCCCTTCAAAGTACTTAACTTCTCCAGTTCCTGATTACTCAATTAATAAAATGATAATAAAATGCAATTTAAACTCGCTGCTAACAGAAACCCCAGGGACTTGTCCTGCTTAAAAAAAGGAAAGGAAAAAAAGCTACAAAACTTACCCCAGAGCCTATATTCAAGGCCAGAGAGGATAACAAGAATCTACATCTAGTGGAAACATTACCCTCCTACATTCTTTTGGGAGTAGCTTATCAAGGTTTTCTATAGAGAAATTAACCAAGTAAACAACTATAAAGATATTGCTTTAATAAAATAACCATCAACACCGAAACAAAACTCTTCATATGTTGCTTACTATTATCTCATTTTCATTTTTTTTTTTATTGTTAAATCATAACTGTGTACATTAGTGCAATCAAGGGGTACAATGTGCTGGTTTCATATGCAATCTGAAATATTCTCATCAAACTGTTCAACGGAGCCTTCATGGCATTTTCTTATTTATTGGCTGTAGACATTTGTATTCTGCCTTTAGTAAGTTTCGCCTGTACCCAGTCTAAGATGCACCGTAGGTGTGGACCCACCCATTACCCTCCCTTCACCCTAACCTCCCCCCTCCCTTCCCCTTCCTTGGCCTTTTCCTCATACTCTTGGGCTATAGTTGGGTTATAGCCTTCATGTGAAAGCTATAATTTAGCTTCATAGTAGTGCTGAGTACATCAGATACATTTTCTTCCATTCCTGAGATACTTTGCTAAGAAGAATATATTCCAGCTCCACCCATGTAAACATGAAAGAGGTAAAGTCTACATCTTTCTTTAAGGCTATATAATATTCCATGGTATACATGTATCACAGTTTGCTAGTCCATTCGTGGGTTGATGGGCACTTGGGCTTCTTCCATGACTTAGCAATTATGAATTTGGCTGCAATAAACATTCTGGTACAGATGTCCTTGTTATATTGTGATTTTTGGTCTTCTGGGTATAAACCTAGTAAAGAAATTATAGGATGGAATGGCAGGTCTATTTTTAGGTCTCTAAGTATTCTCCAAACATCCTTCCAGAAGGGACATATTAGTGTGCATTCCTACCAGCAGTGTAGAAGTGTGCCCTTTTCTCCACATCCATGCCAACATCTCTGGGTTTGGGATTTTGTTATGTGGGCTACTCTTACTGGGGTTAGGTGATATCTCAAAGTAGTTTGATTTGCATTTCTCTAATGATTAAGAATGATGAGCTTTTTTTCATGTGTTTGTAGATTTTTCATCTGTCTTCTTTAGAGAAATTTCTCTTTAAGTCCTTTGCCCACCCTGAAATGGGGTCACATGTTCTTTTCTTGCTAATAAATTTGAGTTCTCTGTGATGTGCTTTATATCCCATGGATATGACTTAAGCATAAATCTGGTCTTCAGATAAAATGATACTAGTAGTTGAAATTAACAAGACAGAATAAATTCTATATCTAGGTTGGGCAATTTATTTTTATCTCAAATAATGGTAATGTGGGTTTTTCTCAATATTGTAAAATATATGTTATTCTTAGTACAGAAAACTATGGTAGTGCAATTTCTTTTATAATACTATTTACAGGCAATAATTCAAGAGCTAATGCCAAACATAATTCAGCTCTCTCTGCTAACATTATTAAAGTAATGAAAACCCAGTTTTCAGAAAGAACATCTAATATAATGGTAGCCATTTTGTTTCACACAATCTGATCAAGAACACTTCATCATGTATAAGTGACAAGAAAAAGTTTCATTACCATCTTAATGGCAATTAAATAACCACTGACATCATTGTAGGAAATGTCTTTCATCACCTTTTCAGATTTCTTGAAATAGTAGGAAACGTGATTTTGTTATTGTAGTGTTATGCAGTTAGGATGTGTAATGGTCTCATAAAAGTAAAAACCGAGCAGGAGATTTAATGACAATCATCATCACTTTTTTAAAGTCAAAGTGAACTATATACATTTGATCAAACCTCCATCTAGACTTATGAGATATCTTTTTCTTGTCAGTGAAACCACTTTTCTCCATTATAGAACTTCTTATTCCAACCTAATAATATAGGCAGTAAGCAGTGGGATTTGAAGTTAGTTATGCATGTGGAAGTAAGAATAACCCAAACATTTTTCCACTAGTATCTTAAGATATTGTATTTCCTACTTTTGCCTTTAAACCCACTCTTAACCTTTTTCTTTTATTTGATCAATACATAATAGAATCTTCAAGAAATGTTTTTACCTTAAAAATGTAAAATGCCAGATAACATATAATTTTTTATTTAACTCAATAATTGTTTCCATATTTTTGGCTCTCTCTGGCTAGTGTCAAACTGTTTTGATTATTAGCTGATGAAAATGAGGACATTTTTCCCCTGTACACTGCTATTCAACTTTTATTTAATAGCAGTTATTTCCTCTGATATCACGGCTTGCAAGCACTACTTAACCATTTAATTCATGTGCTTCAGATTTCTAACTTTACTGGAAATTAATCCTATGTGGAAGTCTATCTCTATTCCCAGAAGAAATTTTATCCATTGGCAACTATGGCGTCCTTCAGAATTTAAATAAAAAGAGACCACCATGATTGCTCTTATTCCTTGAAAATAGAAGAACCTACAGCCAAAAGAGTGGATGATTTATTGTAATTACTCTTTCTCAAACTATGGCAAAGTAAGAATATTTTTGCCAGGCTTAAAAAAAAAAAAAAATGTTCCTTGCCCCAAGAATCAAGTAAGTTAAATATGACTAGAAATACTTTATGCTTTTGTTTACATATTTATCTATATTTAGTTTTGTTTCAAAAGTTTAGAGTAATAAGCACAGAAAAATTTATGATACTTCAAGTAGATTTCAAACTCCTTAGTGAGGTTTAGCATAGTTGGGAATTTTTTCAAGCTTCTACAAAAATAATATCCAGACTATAACTGACAAAGGATCATGATAGAACAAGGAAAATGGCCCAGAAGATACCCAAATCTCATCTGAATCTAAATTTGACTCTCAAGTGGCCTATGGCAGAGCCACCTTTGTATGTATCTACCCTTAGCAATTAACCTTATATTTCCTACCTCGCCTCTCTCACCTCAAGAGCTAATAGCATGAAAAGTCAATTTTCAATGAAGACTCAGAGGAAATTACTACAACTATCTCACCTTCTTAATTAAGTCTCCCCACTCATACACAACACACACACTTAACTGAGAGTTGAGGCCACTGTCACTTACTATTAGGAAGCTCCATTCCTGTTCTCCAAAGCTGACTACATAAAGGCAAGGCTGCCAGTGTGTACCCACACTACTTGATCTGTCATAGACCATTTAGCATCTTGGCTGCTTCCAAAATAATCTCAGAGTTTTTGCAAGATTAGTATTCCTATTTTTTTCCTCAAAGCAGGCTTAGATTTTTGTAGTCAGTCCCACCACACACCTGAATTCCATCCAGAACATCCTTTGACATAAAAATGTCCCAGGGCCGGAACAGTTAGCCAAGCCCATAGCAGTCAAAATTCTGCTGCTCAAAAATCTGAATAGATTATAAGAAATCACAAATATTAGGACAAATTTGCGGGAGTATTCACCTCAGAGGCACATTCCATCAAGAGAAGGAAAGGGGAGATGTTGTTAGAGGAAAATTAAAGGTTCTCACTCTCATTCTAACACGAAAACCACCTTACTTGTACAGTTTCTGCACTGTAAGATCATTTGGATCTATGCTTCATTTTTAATTCTATTTTGAACTATGTGCTAAAATGACTTCCACTGTATCTTCTTACCATGGAGAAAAATGGTAAAAATTGAATCAACTCATCATATGTCCAGTAAAAGGGAGAAAATAATATCATTATAGGGAAAAAATCATCAGAAAGAAAAAAAAAACAATTTTTTATATGCAAAGAATAAAGAAGACACTAAAACATTGACCCCTACAAAAGAGTCATCTGAAAGAAAAATCAACCAAGTATGAGAAAACCAAGCTTTAATTGTTACTTCAAACCCCAAACTTTAAAATGATTATTAAATGAGAGTATCTTCATTCTTTCCTAATGTTTCTGTGTACTCTGAAAGAGAAGTTAAATATTGTGATCTTTCAAATATTGTTTTGCTAGTATTTTCATCCAAAGAGTTCAATTTACTGAACTTGCCCTGAAAAGTATGTGTTATCCCCACTTTCCTGAGCATAATTTGGTGTGTGTGAGGAACTGGAAGGGATTGTAAGAAAACCACAAGGCATAGTTCCTTTTTGGCTATTATTATTATTTGGCACCAGAACTGACTCCTGAAAGGTTTATTTTCAAAAATTTCAAAACATATCCTTGTGTGCCCTATATAATTAACATAGTCTATATTATATTTTTTACCTCCTTGAGGAAAATTGTTCTCCTAATTTGGTTCCCAGATGGCATAATTCCCTAGGTCTGTTTTACAAGTGTGTGTTTATAAATACATCCTAAAACATATACGTAATAGAAGTGACTGTCCTCCAGACAAGCCCTCAGCTGGCTCTCCATAAGGACAAGTCAAAAATCATATTGCTTGGCCCACAGCAGGTTTTGCATTCATGTCCAAACTTCTGTCTTTAATATTCCCATAATCTTCAGCCAGTTTCTTGCAGCCTGCTTTGTTGGGCCATGTGGCAATGCTACCACCTAGTGGAACTCTCCTGTCCTTTGGTGAGCATGTTGCAATAAAACAACAAGAGTCCCCACTTTTGTTTAGGGTAAATGGCCTTCTCCTAAGAACCTCATTCCCAAGAATATTCCTTCCTATGGCAACTACCAGCCTTCAACTTGTAAAGAAATTCCAACATTACATTCATTTTTTAGAAATATGACCATCCAAGATGGTGGCATTATTTGCCATAGGTGGCTATTTTAAATATACCTAATACCCAAGAAGGAAAATTTTATCTTTCTAGATTTTCTTTTACTTAATTATCAACTGAGAAGGCATTTAAATATAAAAGTTTAATAATAGTCAGAATAACTAGGCAAAACCAAAATATTAAGAGTGATTACCTCTGAAGAGTATAGGTGAAAGTAAAGAAGGGTGAGATAGAGTGTTTTTCTATGTGTTTCAAATATTCTGCATTCAGCAAGTACTTTTGAAATTAGACAAATAAACTTTCATTTTAATTACATTAGTCAAGCAGAATAAATCAGAGGAACTAATTTTTCAAGGTGGTAAGGTGTAATACCCTTTTATTATAGATAAGGAAGTCACCAAGGCTTAAGAATGTAAGTGACTTTATAAGATAACTGTGATGGTTAATTTTATGTGTCAACTTGATTAGGCCACAGGATGCCCAGATAGCTGGTTAAACATTATTTCTGCTGTGTCTATAAGGATGTTTCTGAAAGAGGTTGGCATTGTAACCAATAGACTGAGTAAAAAAGGTCTGCCTTCACCAATGTGAGCAAGCATCATCTGATCCCTTTAGGGTCCAAATAGAATAAAAAGCCAGAGGACAGTTTAATTTGCTCTCTGACTACTTCAGCCTGACTCCTTCAGCTGAGACATTAATCTTCTCCTGCCCCCTACATTCCTGATTCTCAGGCCTTCAGACCCAGTTTGAAACATACATCATTAGCTCTGAGGTTCTCAGGCCTTCAGACTGGGTCTCCAGCTTGCAGACAACAAATCATGGAACATCTGAGCCTCCATATTTGCATTAACCAATACCTTATAACAGATATACTCAGCCCTCCTATGGGTGTTCTGCATCCACAGATTCAATCCAACAGATCAAAAATACTCAAATATTCAATATCAAGAAATATTGAAAACTCATTATCTTGGTAAAACCTCTGAGAGGTTCTCTACTGTTTCTTTGACTCTTTCTTAGGCTATGTGCTAATAAGCAGATTATAAAATAAAAAAACTACTGACCAAGTAAACACAGAAATCATTTCTATTCATTTTCAGTGTTTTAAAAAAACATACCTTCCAGTCTAGCTTTTCTCAGTATTCTTGCAATCATTTGTTGAGTACTTGCTACATTCTGGGTGCTTTGTAAATATCTCTAATCCTTACAATAAACCTGCAAGATAGTAGTTGTTACTCTTTGCTTTAGAGAGGAAGAAAATGAAACTCCAAGAGCTATTTGTCCAAGTAACTCACAAAAAGACACTTCCATTTCTGCCCTCATGAAGGTTAAACATTTATGTCTATAGTTACATTTAAGTGCTTTGTATGCTAAGGGCCAGCAAGTTATATCTAGGATCTTGTCTACAATTATTAGATCACCAAACTATTTCAGCAGTTGGCCAGGTCACCCACATTACAAGCATTTTCCTCATGAGACAAAAGTATACACACATGACATTCATTAACTACTCCCTATTTAATAAGTTATGTCTATTCAAGGATGCAGCAGAGGGGCTATTTGAGAGACTCCTCAGAAAAAGACAACACTGAATATAGTTATCTCATAGAATTTCCTGAGGTGGAGGTAAACTGCCCAGTCTCCCAGAACATCAAAACATCAGTTAAAAATGAGCTAATCTTTCAATCAGTTCCATTGGGCTCTCTGGCAGGAGGCAAAGGAAGCTTGGACACTGACAGTCTATTGTGAGACAATGGGATTTTCTTCCTCAGTGCTATTATTCTGGCACTTTTCATAGGCAATAAATCCTTTAAAACTTAACAAGTAATTGTTGAGAGACTGAAACTAAAGCTGCCATAGTTGCAAAGCTTTTAATATGTCACTTGAGTAAACCATCATGTTCACTGCTCTGAACAGAAATATTCTTCACAACTACAGGGTTTTTTGTTTTTTTGTGTTTTTTTTTAACCACCTGCTATAAATCTGGCACAGGGCTAAAAGCTACAAGAAAGACACACACATATCTAAAGAAAAACAGAATTCTTCCCAAATACTTCAAATGAAGCTTAATTTAAAAATTGTGATTATTTGTAGATGCTAATAAAGGGACTTATGGCAGAGGTGTGGAAAGGACTAGGGCTACTAAGGCACCCAGAGAACAGCCATTAAAAGCATTAGCATTCCTAGGGCTAAAAGGGTAGAGGGGAAAAAAAGATGTCTAAGGAGGGCTGAAGCCAGAAAAGGCTGCCCACTGGGAGCTGAATCACATAGGAGCACTTCTATTGCAAGAAAAACAGCTACATAGAAGCAGAAAAAGAAAGAAAAAATTAACCACATCTTTCTTCCCTTTTATGCACCATGTCCTCCCAGTTCCCCACCCCACCCCCCACCTCCTGCTGAACCCAACCAGAAGTCAGCTGGAAAGAGGGCCTAGATAACGCTGGTCAAAATCATCAACCATCTGGTAAGGCACAAAGTGAGGAAGAACAAACACAGAATACTAGCATAAATGCCAAGGAATATTTATGCATATAGTTATGTATATAAGTTGCAAATACAAGGGACTTACTATGCCAGACACCAGTTTAAGTGAATGACATATACATTATACATATAAAAATAATCATTTAATTCTCACATGGACCATGTGAGTCAGGACTATTATTATACTCGTTTACTGAAGCAGACTTGCACAGCTAATAAGTGGTAGAGCCCAAACAATAAATTTGGTGATATGACCCCAAAGTTCATGACCTTAAAAATTATTTTCCACTCCCTATCCTAAACCTAAAGGCCCTCACTCTGTAAGACAGCCATCTAAGAGCAGCATCTCTGAACATGAAATCAACAAGTAAAATCAATTTGATTCTTCCCAATGTCACTTATTTTTTGTTAGTGGAGAGTAATGGGATGGACATGCTTTACACAAGGAAAGAAAAATGAAAAATAGGTAGCATTTTGATTTTGCCTTTAATTCCCAAAGATTAAGGAATTTTTGGATGGGTAGTGGAAATAATCAGGAAACACTTCATTGCAAAGGAGAAAATGAATGACAGAAAGGAAAAAAATATTATGATTTAAAGCCCAAAGAGAGAAGTATTTTCACAAAGAGCAGCTACTACTGCCATTACTTTGCCTCTGGTTCAAGCTGAATGTGGAGAAATGTTGATGTTCTTGAACTAGTAAAATTGTAAAGCTCCTCAGAGACATTTCTTGGAGGCAGGAGAAAACTGATTAGCCATTTAACTTGAGGTAGGTAGAAAACATGAGTTCAAAAGGAACCAGACATAAAGAAGGACTTATTCTAACAAGTCTGCAATAGTCTCCAGATTGTTGTTACAACTCATCACATCCTTCCTGAAAAATATGAAGGAAACGCTAAGTTTTCCCTGGCCCACAATAAATCACTCAGGAGCTACCACTCCCAGACTAAATCTTCTCTGGTCCATTCCTTACCCTTTCCCTTTTTCTTTTTTCTTCATATTTTTCCTCTCTCATATTTCCATTCTCAGTTAAAAGAAATCAGAAAAAAAAGTAAAAGTAGACCATTTTTACTCCTGTTACTGCCCTAAATACCTAAGAAAATGTTGGATTATGGATCCCCTTTCCTCCTACTTTGCTCAAAAATTTGGCATCATAAATTGTAGCTGACAAGTGTCTACCAAGAAGGTAAATAATTTTGGTGTTGTATATGAAAAGAGCAAATGATCACTTTAAAAGATGCAAGTTTTAAGATTAATCAAAAGACTCTACTGTCAGAGTTTCTCTCCACTATCCTATACTAAAAGCTTCTACTTTCTTAAAGATCTATTTCTTCGAAGTATCAGTAAAAATGCACAAATTAGCTCAAATGCACAGAGGCATTGCCTATTTGGTCTTCATAGCAAATCAATGACTCATGGAATTTGCTTATTTCTGTTCGTAGCACCACTATTGTTTATAGACATTAGTAAGGTGGACATTTTGTAGGCTTAAATATTAAATGAGGCAAAGAGCCCACTATAGATGGGTGGGGGGAGAGTAACTTTATAGTGGAGAAACCTAACAAACACTACTTCAGCCAGGTGATCAATGTCAACATCAAGAGTGACAAGGCATGTTTATAGTATGGTGAAAATGGCACTTTACCTCTGTTTGTCCTCTTCAAAGAAACTTATAACCCAAATTTCCATTAGGAAATCAGACAAATCCAAGTTGAAGGATGCCCTACATACCTGACCAGTACTCCACCAAATGTCAAGGTTATTAAAAATATGGAATTTCTGAGGAACTGTAACAGGCAAGAGAAACCTTAGAAGACATGGCAACTAAAGGTAATATGGTATCCTGGATGGAATTCTGGATCAGAAAATGGAGATTAGATGAAAAATGAGAAAATTGGAATAAAGTACAAACTTTTGTTGATAATAATATATCAACATTAGTTCATTAATTGCAACCAAGAAGTGATGCTAATATAAGATGTTAATAATAAGGAAGAGTGGGTATGGAGTATCTGATAACTCTGTACTATCTTCACTATTTTTCTGTAAGTCTAAAACTGTTCTAAAAAATAAGGTTTCATTTAAAATGAAATGAGCTGGGCGGCACCTCTGGCTCAAAGCAGTAGGGCGCTGGCCCCATATGTCAGAGATGGTGGTGGCAGGTTCAAACCCAGCTCCGGCCAAAAACTGCAAAAAAAAAAAAAAAAAGTAAGAAATGAGCTTATGTATAAAAAGCATTTATAAACCATATTATTATGGTGATGATGGTGGTAATGATTAAAAAGCTGTGTTTTGGTGACAATCTGACAGTAGCTAAAAACAGATTAGTGCTATATACACAGAGTTTCTCTTGGTTCAAGTACCTACTGCAATATTCAATATTTAATGTTTCTGAAAATCATAAATTTGCAGATATATAACTTCTGAAAGTGGTTCCACTTATCATGAATTTCAGATGAATTTCAGAAATTATTCAACAGTTTCTTAATCACTCAGCAAGTCATTTATAGTCACCATCAGGTTTTGGGTACTATCCTAAGTAGTGGAACACAAAGGTAAACCCTCAAAGAGGGAACTTATCAAAGAGAAGAACAAATGAAACCAGCATTTATTAAAGTTCTGCAGTACACACAAAGTTCACCTGCATTGCCTCATTCTGTCCTCACAGACCCCCTAGGAAGGCTTCCATTGTTGCAGGAGGGTGAGGCATTCACACACAAAGCATCTACATTTTCACCCCATCCTGGTATTTATCATGCAGGGGAGCAGTTGCTGCGTATGCACTCTACATCTCCAGCTAGACAGCCAAGGCCTTGAGGATGAGGACTTGTTATTTTACCAACATAATAAAGCATAATGCCTGCCCACAATTGGTGGAATAAATGAATAAATATAGTTAAGACCCTAATTATTTTTAAAAATTTTTTTAAAGACAGATTCTCACTTTGTCATCCTCAGTAGAGTGCTATGGTATCACAGCTCACAGCAACCTCCAGCTCTTGGGCTTAGGTGATTCTCTTGCCTCAGCCTCCCAAGTAGCTGGAACTACAAGTGTCTGTCCGCCACAATGCCCGTCTATTTTTTTGTTTGTTTGTTTTTGCAGTTTGGCATGGGCTGGGTTCAAACCTGCCACTGTGGATATATGGGGCTGGCACCCTACTCACTGAGCCACAGGTGCTGCCCAAGAGCCTAATTTTCAAGTGATACAAAATTAAAGCAAAAAGAAAATTTACAGTTCATATGCCCAAAAGGGAACTTCTGGTGGTCTGAATTCATGTGGAGTTTCTCTGGCCTGAGTAAAGTCCTGGTCTCTCCACTTCTCCCTGACTCAACATGCGGAGGAAGAGGAACTTAGCTAATTTCCTAGTAGGAGAGGGCACCACTCCTCCACTCCCTGCCTTAAGGATCTATCTCCCTGCCTCACTATAAGAAGAGTGCTCTACTCTGCGTTCTACCATGTGCTAAGCTTAAAATACAGGATTTGACTCTGTAAATCCAATTCAGGAAGTCCACTATGCCTGAACATCTAAACTATATTCACTAATCCAGCTTTTATTAGTATTACAGCTGATATTTTTATCTCCATGTGTCTAACTCTTGTTCTATCACTTAGTTGACTCCAAACTTGAAGGAAGGAAATAAGAAGCTGTTCATTAGGGGTGTGCGCTAGCCCAGCAGGTAGGCAGCAGGAGTGGCCCAGGACCCCACAAGACAGTGGAGAGAATGTCCCTGCCTCAGAGGGTGCTGTCCTTCCTATCATTGTGATCCAAGAAGGTAGGTACCTTTTGCTGCCACACAAAAATAGGACTTGCTGAGTTAATTTAGAAAAAGTCTGACTAAGTCACGGCTGCCAGCACCGCGGGAGGTGGTGGAGGCCATGCCAGAGCCGAGAGGTCTCTCCTCCATGTCCAACGACCCTGGCTTTGCCCCTCTTCTGCCTGCACCCGGTCCTGGAATTCCTGGGCCTGCCTGGGACCCCGTCTTTGCATTTTGCACACCTCAGCGCCCAGCCCAAGCTGCACCCGCCGGCCCCATGCGGAGGGACGTGAACAGAGTGACAAAGAGCAGGTTTGAAGAGGCAGAGCTTGATGGCGGATGGGATGGACGTGTAGCCCATCTCCCCCAATTCATCAGGTGAGCGGAAGGAGGGTCTGGACCTTTTCCCTGCATGGATAATTGGTGTGGACAGATAGCTGGAGACACGCAGCGAATTGGTGGATTGCTGTATATGAAGTGTAATTTAAAACCACGGACTCTGTTGTAGAGATTTTCCCTGTTTGGTCAAGCTGGCCGGCAGACACCTCCCTCACAGAGGACAGCAGCTTGCAATTCCTGGCAAAACCCAACTTATGAAAATTTATTCCTGAGCAGAGTTTGGCACCTGAAAGGGGAGCCACTCAGAATCACAAGGAACTAAGCAACCTGATGGAAAATTGAAGGGACGGGATCCCACCTGGGAAACAGACATTTGGAATTGTCCAAAATGGCGGGCACCTTCCCCCAGAACAACAGGAGTGATTAAATAGACCGGACCATTCCTGATGGGGAATATTGGTGTGGGCTGGTAGTTCACTGGTGGGTGGCTGGACTCAAAACTCCAGATTCAAAAGTGAGACTCTGAGCCACAAAAACTGAGTATAAGGTTTCCATGTGAAGCAGCCGCAGTGGTAGCAAGACCCAGTGGCAGCCAGCACTATCCCACACAGCCGATTACAGTTGCCAGTTTGCAGGAGAATGCAGGAGCAGAGTGGAAAGATTTGTGAAGCATGGACTCCTGCACTGAGTTGGGAGATGGGATAGGAGTGCTGTCTGGAACAGAGCAGCTGAGATTGCACAACAATTAGGTAATAAAAAGTTTACAGAAACTCCAAAATGGCAATCGGTCAGGTACGGTGGTTACCGTGGTAACAGTATAAACTGGGAATCAGGTATAGGCCTGGGAACCACTCCCAGAGCCTCCTGGTGTCCATAAAGTACGTTGCATTATAAATATATTCCTAAGACAGTTGATCCCTAGGTCATACATATAGATGTACATTTCTACATATATACAAAAATAATATTTTTGTGGTTGGTGCCTTTTTTCCCCCATCATTTTCTTGGAGGAACTATAGTAAATTTTTATTATTTTTTTACATTATTTTTATTTTTATTTTTTCTATTTTTAAGTTTTTCTTTCTCCTTTTTTAACTTTTTTATGAACACAACTATTTTTTTCTCCCTTTGCTTTTCCTCTTCTTCCCTTCTTATGGTTTCTGACAGTGCTAACATCAGATTTCTAGAGGGTTTTTTGTTTGTTCATTTTGTTTCTATGTTTTTTACCTTTTTTATCACAACTATTTTATGATTATCATTACTTTTATTGTAGTTGTTTTTTTTTGTTGCTGTTGTTGTCTGTATGCATATGTGTTTCTGATTGTTTGTGCATCTGTGGGCTTGTGTGTTTGGTAGCCTTTTTATCTGTTTATTTGCTCATTTGGTCTCAATGAGTTTGGTGTTTCGATCTACAATTCTGAGCTCCCAGTACCTCCCTTCAACTCTCATTATGAGGTCTGTGGCCTGTCCCCCAGGAGGCCAGATTCTTGGGTGATTTCTCAAGGGGTGTGGACAGGGCCTGGACTGAAGCAGATCAGTGCAGATTCTGCAGCACGGGAGTGAGAGGCGACAGTCGGCAGAGAGAGAACCACACCGGAGCAGCAGTGTTCTGAGGCGCAGAGCAGCAGCCGTTTTTGTCAACAATATGGCCCACCTCTAGACATTCTGAAGCCACAACCCGTCTCCCTGGGCAACCAGAGGAGGCCAGGCATATTCTCAGATGGCAAACACCACGGAACAGATCTGAGACTGAAACACAGGCCCTGAGAATAAAGGGTTTGCCTATAGCGGTACGGGACTGGGTGGAGCATGGGAACTAGAAAACACATGGGCAGAGCTTGAAAATTACCAGGGTGGGGCTGACGCAGAGTACCTCTTTACTGAGCCTAAGACGCACCCGGCCCTTAGGCAATCATCAGCCCATAGACAAAGGAAGGCAGGAAGCTAGAGCTGACCGTGCTATAAATACAAACCTGCAGTAGTAAACACTGGACCTGAGACACAGGTTCTGGGAACTCAAAACAGCTTCTCTTCTACAGAGGAATTTAGCAGACAAAAAACAAATTCCCACAAAGTTGTTCTGTTCTTTCAGTAACATCAATCAGGGGTTGGGCTAGAACTGAGTGAACACCCCCAGCCTCCATCAAGCACTTGGGGTGTCAGACATCACCTCCCACTGCTGAATAGAGGCAGAAAACAGTGGCCTGGCTGAGCAGATATAGATTTCCTTGTGATTCAGGCAGGAGCAAACCCTTGGAGTATCTAGTCACTGGAGGCAACTGAGTCACAGCCCTGCAGGGCTATCAATGGCTGGGTGTGACAGAGGTGCAAGGTGGAGAAGGAGGCATCAACCTTCCCAGACTGATCTATTTGCTGGGTGGGTCCTCCTTACTTCAGGGAGCACTGGAGCAAGTCATATTTGAGTTGTCATCAGACCCCTGCTATCCAGTTGCCAGAAACCTCTTAAACTCTCCCACCTCAGATAGGTGTTGACTGAGACAATCGATTTAAACCTTTTGAACTGAGCCAATTGCCTGAGGACTATTCAAGTGGTGCCCTGTGTGTGTTGTTGTAGGAAGGTTTGATTTTCCTTTTCCAATTGTGCCCTGTGGGGGGGGGCAGGGTGACTTAATTGCTGGTATTTCTTCACAGATAAGACTTCAACCCAGAGTAACTGTTTCACTAGGGTTGAAAAGAGACCAGCTGAAAACAAGACAGAACTACTTAGCCCCACCACACAAAACAAGTCCCAAGTTTCTCAGGCCGTACAACTATACAGGTCCTCAACAAAGCTCCAGGGCAAAAGTCAAATGGTATATAATAATCATGGGGCAGAATCAATAGAAAAACTCTGGTAACATAAATAACCAGATAAATCAACACCCCAAAGGAAAGATATGACAGATGTAACTAAAGATCCCATTCATAAACAGCTGGCTGAGATGTCAGAAATCTAATTCAGAATTTGGATTGCAAACAAGATTAATACAATAGAGAAAAATCTGGAATTAGAAATTCAAGGAGCAATTCAAAAGTCAGAATTGAAAATTCGAGGAAAAATTCAAAAGTTCTCTCAAGAATTTAATGAACTTAAACACAAAACCACCAAAGATTTTGACGCACTGAAGCAAGAATTTTCAGCACTCAAAGATCTGAAAAATACAGTAGAATCCCTCAGTAACAGAGTGGAGCAAGCAGAAGAAAGGATTTCTGATGTTGAAAACAAAGCTTTTGTACGCTCCCAAACTCTCAAAGAGGAAGAAAAATGGAGACCAAAAACAGATCATTTTCTCAGAGAGCTCTAGGATAATATCCGATTCATTGGAATCCCTGAAAGTGATGAAGTGGCCTCACAAGGCACAGAGTCACTTCTCCATGAAATTATGAAAGAGAGCATTCCAGACATGCAAAGAGATTCTGAAATTACGAAAGCAGACAGTTTCAGAACCCCAACACAACTCAATCCAAATAAGACATGCCCCAGGCAGATCATAATTAACTTCACTAGTGTTAATATGTAAGAGAAAATTCTGAAAACACACAGACGTAAGAAATCCATTATCTACAAAGGAAAGAACATTAGAATGACTGCAGATCTGTCTACTGAAACTTTTCAAGACAGAAGAAGGTGGTCATTGACTTTTAATCTCCTAAAACAAAATAACTTTCAACTCCAGATCCTATATCCAGCTAAACTGAGTTTCATTTATGATGGAGAAATTAAATACTTTAATGACGTTCACATGTTGAAGAAATTTGCCATAACCAAAACAGCTCTTCAGGATATTCTCAGACCTATCCTTCATAATGACCAACCCAATCCTCTACCACAAAAATAAACTCACTCAGAAACTTCTGATCAAACTCCAACTTCCATAGTGGCAAAAGGATTAAAAACGTCCACTGGACTTTTGAAAAACTCGATACCCAAAATTTTACCAGACTTATCAGTATTCTCCATTAATGTAAATGGCTTTATCCTCTAAAGAGGCACAGGTTAGCTGACTGGATACAAAAATTCAGGCCACATATTTGCTGCATACAAGAGTCACATCTTACCTTAAAAGATAAATACAGACTCAGGGTGAAAGGATGGTTGTCCATATTTCAGGCAAATGGTAGCCAGAAAAAAGGAGGTGTTGCAATTCTATTTGCAGATACAATAGGCTTTAAACCAAC